>PVKS010016438.1:0-43981 GCA_004027875.1 Aplodontia rufa | reverse complement strand
TCTTACATCCATTCATAGGACCATCGGGGGCATCTTACATCCAAACCATAGCACACAAACTTTAGAGTCAGTTTGTTGATATCTAAAAAAGTTTGCTAGAATTTTTATTGAGATTTTGTTAAACCCAAATCTTTCAATTTAGGAATATGGAGTATCTCTCCATTTATTTAGACCTTTGATTTATTTTATCATGTTTTTACAGTCATATACATATAGATCCAGTTCACATTTTGAACCTATTTCACTTTTTTAATGCTATAATAATTAGTATTTGTTTCTAACTTAAAATTTTAATTGTTAATTTCTAGTATATATCAAAGAAATCAGCTATTAACCTTGCATCCTGTACCCTTGCTATAATCCTTTGTGTGCCTTAGGAATCTATTGTTATTGTTGATTCATTGGTGTTTTCTACAGAGAAGTCATATATTCTGCAAATAATAATAATAAAAACCCCTGACAAATATATTTCCTCTTTTCTGATTTGTACATTTTATGCTTTTTCATTCTATATTATTACACTGTATAGGGCTTCCAAAGAAACTTCAACAGGTGTGGTAAGTGGGGATACTCATGCCTTTTGTCCTGATCTTTAGGGTGAGAAGTCTTTAATTTCCAACCATGATATACATTGTTAGCTGAAGTTTGTTTGTGGACAGTTGAAAAAGTTCCCTTTTGTTTCTAATTGACTGGGAGTTCTTATCATAAATACATGTAGTATTTATCAAAATGCTTTTTCTATGTCAGTTGAAGTAATCATATGATTTTTCTTCTTAGTTTGTTGATGTAGTAGATTACATTGATTTTCAAATGTTGAATCAGACTTGCACAACTAGAATAATTTCCATTTGTACATGGGGTATAATTCTTTCTGTACATAGTTGGACATGATTTGCTAATATTTTGTTGAAGATTTTTGTATTTATATTCGTGAGAGACATAGGTCTATTGTTTACCTTTCTTATAATGTCTTCATCTAGTTTTTATGTAAAGGTAATGCTGTCCTAATAAAATAAGTTAAAGTACTTTTTATTCTTCTATTTTCTGGAAAAACTCATTAAGAATTGGCACCATTTCTTCCTTTAATGTTTGGAACTTGTGCTTTGCTTTAGAAGGTTAATAATTATTTCTTCAATGTTTGTAGCAGATATATGGCTATTCAGATAGTAAACTCCATTTCTAAGGTGTTTGATTTTTGCAGCACAATGTTAAAACCACTATAACCTGTGTGTGACCAAATGTCACCAACGGAAGTTTAGGGCAACCAACAAAAATGGTGAATTTTGTGGAAATCAGTCATGCAAAAGAAGTATAACCTTTAGAAACAGATGAGGGAATCATATCATTTTTCCCTTCTCCTTTTCCATCCTCACTACCCATTACATAATAACCCTCTGTGTTTCACTGTGGTTAAATTGACTCCTATTTAGAAACCCAGTGAATCTGTAGTGGAAAAAGTTTCTACCAACTCAGTGTAAGTGTGTGCATAAACTTATTCAAAATTTGTTATGTGAATCTCTTCAAAGTCTTTTAATTTTGAAAATAACATTCAAGGTCATATATGCTCTCTGGCCTCATTTCTCAATATACCTCTTGTTGCATCCTATATTTTTAGTGTTTCAGAATTTGTAGCCTCTCACACTGGCTCTCCGCTCCTTGACTCTCAGGCTTTTGTGCATGCTGTTCCTGGTTTTGGAACACTCAACTATTTCTTTACTGGCTCATTCTTATACATTCTTTAGATCTCAGCCTAACTATTACTTCTCACAAGCCATTCTCATCTGCATTTTCCATAAATTCCCTGGTACCACCTCAGGAATGAAGTAAGCCTCTTATTTATTCTTTTGGTATTTTACAATATCTATGTCACAAAGATACTGAAACTTCTTTTTTACTAGCTATACTCACTACCACCCATCTTTGTGTTATCCCCTTATTTATTACTCCAGAAACTAACTCAAAACCTTCTATGCTGCAGGTGCTTTTTTATGTGAACCTTTATCTGTTTTCAAAATGCTCTTGAAAATAATAGGAAAGGTGAGAATCTACCATGTTTAAGAGTTGTTAGTCCATTTATACAGAATTTTGAGAGCATTCCAAACATTAGGGGCCCCTTTAACCCTTGACTACCTCCAGGTTGTATGAGATAGAAGGATTCTGCAGGAAGTTTTTTTTAAGTGTATAGTTGAGATAGTTATATTTTCCCTTTCTGTTTGTATTCTCTGTGTCTTCCACTAAGCCATGGGAAGGAGGACTTCAAGAAAACAACTAAAATTTAATACATGCCCCTACAATGTGGAGGACACAGAGACCACATCCTGATTCACACATGACAAAATTGAATGGGGAGACTTTCTGGAATTTCTCTAATAACAAGGCAAGAAGAGAGGACCGAGTTGGACTTCATGAATGGTTGAACAAGAATACCTGAAAGTGGATTTGATTGCTTATCCTGTGGGCCTGAATAACTTTGAAATGATGTTAGCCAACAGGCTTGTTTTCCTGGTTTATTTAATTCCTCAGGAAGAGTTTGTGTTGGGCCTTAAACAGATCCTTCTCTGGACAAATGCCCAAACTACTCCACAAAGAAGAAGGAATGTCTTTCGGAAGTGACCATTTGACCGCCAACAAAGAATCACAGACAGCATTAATGAAAGAAAGGAAACAGAACCATAGATTTTCGTTTCTAATATCATTGGACAAACAGTTAAGTCTAGGGCTAATGCCAAGAGTACATATGAGCTTGGGAATCTTTTACTGCCAGAAAGTAAGAAAGTGTTAATGTCATTAAAACAATACACCATACCTCTCTTCCCTTGTCCCACTCCCACCACTTCCCCACACATACCATGCTGAGGAAATGTCAGGAGTTAACTGAATGAATTCTTAGTGGCTAAAGCTAGGATAATTTGAGCAAGAAAATAAAATAGTATTGGATTAAAACTCCAAGTTTAAGGTAAATACAGGTTCATACAAATCTGAATAAGTGATTGAATAAATAAATATAATGGGGGAGATAAATCTCCCAAAGTAGAAGAATGCCAAGTAGTTTATGTAAATATTCTGCCCTCTGGGAGGTAAAACATAACTACCACTAGTTAAATATGAACTATACATAGTGGTCTCCTTCCAAAAGTACAGTGTGAAAAGGAGGAAGGAAGACAGAATGTAGTAGAGAAACCAAATAAAAAGCACCTCATCCAGTTGATTGAGGCCGATATTAACAGTGGTCAGCCATCCTGACAGGAGTCCCTTGATGTAATGTGAAGAGGAGGAATCTTCACCTCTGTGGACTTCATCTTCAAATGCCAGTTTAATCATGAGAAAAACAATTAAGGGACATATTATAACACTGATTGACCAGTCTTTCCCCAAACTTATTATAAAAAACCAGGAATATCTGAGACATTGTCTTAGACAAAAAGAGGGTAAGGAGATATGATGCTCCATGAAAATGGAATAAGGTGCACTAGACAGGATCCTGGAACAACAAAGCAATAATATCCAAAAGTAGAAACTAAGGAAATTTCAGTCAAGTCTGAACTTAAGAAAATTAATAAAAATGTAATAAGCTTTGGTCCATTAATTCTAACAAATATGTTTAAGTCAGCTTTTTGTCACTGTGACCGAAAGACCTGACAAGTGCAGCTTAGAGGAGAAGTTTATTTGTCACTCACAGTTTCAGAGGTCTCAGCCCATAGATAACTGATTCCATAGTTTTGGGCACCAGGTGAGACAAAAAACATGGTGGAAGGGGATAGCAGAGAAAAGCAGCTCAGGACCTGGCAACCAGGAAGCAGAGAGACCTCCACCCACCAGGGACAAAATTTAAACTCCAAAGGACTCCAAAGGCACACCGCTAGTGAATTACTTCCTTCAGCTACACCCTACTTGCCTATGGTTAATGCCCAGTTAATTCTTATTGGAGGATTAATCCACTGATTGTGTTACACTTGTCCTAATCTAACCATTTCACTTCTGAAAATTTTTGCATAGTCTCACACATGAGCTTTTGGGGAACACCTCTAATCAAAACCATAATAAAATGTTCCATACTAATTACCTAACATGTTAATAATAGTAGAAACTGGGTATAGGGTACATGGGAACTCTATTTTGCTCTCTTAGCAATTTGTCTGATTATTTGAAACTGTTCTAAAATGAAGAGATTTTAAAAATTAGTTTTCTTTTCCTTCATCCGTTGTCCTTGTCTAAAAAGGAGAGCACAGAGAATGTAGAACGGAACAGCCAAAGACACAACATGCCTTCCTTTCCCACCGTGTGTTTCTAACGATGAGATGAAACAGGAGCTGGAACTGTGGGATAAGAGTAGCTTTAAACTAAGAGATTAACATATTGGTTTTGATTAGAATAGAATTGTTTAATCAAATAATGCAATCTGAACAGCAACAACAAAAACTGAAAAAGCCACGGAACCTTTCTGAAATCCTATTCAGGTGAAGAGCAGGTTAGCCAGAAGAGTGCATTTGAAAGCTGTTTTATGAGACGGCTAATGTTGATTCTTGGTGGTGCTCTGCAAATGCAGCTCATCCGATAAGCTGGCTAAATGAAGCATCTCCAGGGTAAATGAGCGTGTCTGCACACAAACAGGCATTTCAGTTGACCGAGCTAAGCTTGGTGTGCTGTTTGTGTATCCCACGAGGCTGACAGTCACCACTTGTATTTGTTTGTGTTCCTGCCTCTGCTCAGTGTCCTCTGTCTGGAAACCGGAAGACCTTTCTAGAGATTTTGTTCAAGGTGGAAGGAAGCACTTTTTGTCTTCATCCACTTCCTTGGACTGGGTTGATCCCCTGTGCATAGCAAGGGAATGTTCAAACCTAAGTCTCCCTTGAAGTGACTGTGAGCCCAGGGAGAGGAAGGCATTGCAGCTGGGGAGTGTTCATGGTCAGGTGCAAAGTCAACCACAGAGCTGAGAAGAAGACCATTTCCGTACTCTCCCAGGAATCAAGCTCTGTCTTAGTGACTTCATGACAGGTTGACTCAGCACAAGACAAAAGTATTTTCAAATTGCTTTGTTATATAATGCCCGGGCTACATTTTCCCTAGCAGGATCTGGGAAGCTGGAGTGGTAAATAGAGTAAGAAATGAAACAGAGAATGAATGCAGTTGATAAATTCCCTGTCCAGCCTCTCACGAAATAATGGATACAGTCTTTGAGAGGAGCTGATATTTTGCTTAGGCAGATAAAGTCTTAAAGTCTTTGTAATTTTGGCCTAAAAATACATTATGATCTCATTCATAATGAAATGTTGCAAAGGCTAGCAGGATTGGAAAGATACATATATTTTATTTGATGCTTGGAAGAAGGAGGTATATTATTCTTGTATCTATTTTTTATTAAATGAGGCTCATAAAATTTCAGATTTGCTTAAGATCGCATGGCTAACAAACTGGTAAAAAAAGCATTAATATTATTTTATGTTTTGCATCATATATGTAAAAACCAGTGTTAATAATAATTAATCTCTGGCTGGAAGAAACTGTACATTCACTGAACATTAGCAACAAACTTTGCAATAAGTGAAATGCCAAGCTGTTAATGTTATGACATGCCCACACACTCTGTATTAATCATTTTGGATGTGTAGGGCACTTATGGAGGCACGTTAATATTTTTTCCTGCTTTTTACTTAGCAGACACAGTTTGACACGTGTAGAAAATGCCAGATGGTGAAGCTGTGACCTGGCCCATGTCCATTTTATGAATTTCCACTTAATACATACCACACTTGCTATCAGAGGATCTTCTTTCATCTTTGGCTATACCATATACTTTATAAACTCATTAAGTACTGTTAATGACTTTGTACTATCCCTTTTATATGTTGCCTAGTTCCATATGACATAAATTTCAATTTTGTGTCTTTTCTGCCCAGCTTCTCCCACCTTCAGGGAAAAGTATTGTTTGAGCATATTACTTAAAGTTTCATAGACCGGCTTTGCTGGATTTCTTTCCATTTACTCGAATAGGTCCTAAGCAGAGCAAAGAAATTGCATACACTAGTTTCTCCTCTCATATATCTTTGTGGCTTTGCTTGACAGCTTTAATAAGTATAAGGTACAAATTCTAGGCCCAGTCTCAGACCTCATTTATAATTTTGTAACATCTAATTTTTTTTTACAATCTGTGGCCAGATTTATATCCTTTATCATTAGATTATTATGTTTCCAACAGAATAAAGAAATTAGTGGAGAAGGTCTTCAACACCACCAGTGCTTTTATAGTAAGAACAAATTGGCAGTAGCAGGTGTAACGTGTTTGGGCAGAGACGTAGCAGGGACAGAATGCACACGCCAAATTGCTGGATAATACAGAAGTTGCTGGCTCCCACTGTGCATGGTTGTAGCACATCCTTATTTTAAGTAGATTTGTTTTCCCCTGGCATGATTAATATTCTTCCCTTTTGACATGATTGAGGAAGACAATGAGTCTCTCATGGCAGCCATTGCCTATAGTAATTTCGAAGTAGTTCCCATTGCACTATCCCTGATCCCTGTAGATTCAGGATTAGGTTATGAAAATAAGACACTGGAATAATCTCATGTAAAGAACAATGGGCCTATTGATGATCAACTTAGAAGTCGTAGCAGTTTGCTTTCAGGTAACTTGAAGGATTTCCTATCAGGTAATCGGAAGAAGGATATATTATTGGAAATGAATCATACAGAAAGAATGGAACTCCTGTCTATTTCTTAGTCACCTAAAGTTCATGGAGAATTTCTGTCTGCTGACCTTGATGATTTGGATGATAGTATATTAATCAATAACCTATTAATTTGACAGTAACTTGGGTGTTTTGTCTGCTTGCCCTTGATTTCCAATAGGACTTGAGAGGCTGGATCTGATAACTGCTGTGTAAAAATTCTTGAGTACATTTCTTTGTGCAGCATTAAACTTGGAGGAAAAGTCTCTAAAACTCTTGGAGGAATATAAAATATGTCCTTATTTGTGTCCTCCTGAATTTCATATCTCTCCTTTAAAGAGTAAGCAAAATTATATTTTTCTAAACCTATGCATTTTTCTCTGCTGTCTTTTCTTTGGTTCTGTTCTTTTTAACCAAAATAATGATAAGATGCCATTTTTCTGCCTCTTCTAGTTAACAGTGCATAATTAATTTATACATATTTCTTCCAGAAATTTCATAGTAATGAAGAAAGAGGAGAGTCCTAAATTATTCTTTGACCTCAGGATAAATCTTATACCTATTGTACAGTTAGGAAGTGTCCTGAACCTGGGCCAGACTCCATGTAATAAAATTTTCATGTAACAATGCATATATCAGCCTGATGAGTTATGAAACAGTACCTTGTAATCATCCCCAGAAGCTTAAATGATTTTGATCCAATTTATTTAATGTGTCGCTCGTACTCTGGTTTAACTTAATCCTGTAGAAAGGAACAAGTTCTCCTTTTTCTATCCCCTCCTATGTGTCTGAGGCAATTTGGGATGGAAGGAGAAACTAACAAGAGAAAATTTGATGTTCAGTACCCATTTTGGTCTTTTACTGTTTGAACATATAAGTGGACCACAGAGATACATTCTTTGTAATGTTTATGGGGATTTTGTGTGTGTGTGTGTGTGTGTGTGTGTAGGGAATTTACACCTGGATTTTAATCACAGCTATCACATGAAGTTTAAACTCCCTGTCCTTCCAAAGTTAGCCATCTTTCTTAATTGGAACTTTTTAATCAAGGAAAACTTTATTGGAATTATCTCTTCTGATGCATGTCTAAAATAGAAAGTAACATAAAAAGAAAAACTGTACATTGGGCCTGCTTCATGTTAAGATTACGAATATTTGCTGAGCCCAGATGTGTGCTACAAACTTAGTAGCTGACATTGTTCAATTCATATAGTCCTTGCAATGACCTACAGATGCAAGAACATCTTTCTGCCTTTGAAGTTAGGAAGTTGAATCTCACTTAGCACAACTAGTAAGTTGCAGTGATGGGATTTGAACCCAAGTATTTCGTTCCCACCCAGAACCTTAGAGCCTGGGCTTGCTTTATTAACCACAGTACTGTACTGGTCAATGATTGTATGTGTCAGCTACTAGACAGCAACCATGAGAGCTGGTCTCTTTTCATTCCATCTGTTCCATTGCCCCATGCTTCATGTACATTATTTTCACGTCCTCAAACACACCACTGTCTGATTGTTGGGTCTTGGGACTCTTTACATTTGTCGGTATCTATATATTAGGGTTCTGCACAGAAACAGAACCAATAGAGTACATACCCTCACTACCCCATGTGAAGCAGATTTCATAACTCATGAGCAATATCTCCTCCACAATCTTTTCAGTTTTTAAATTCACATTATGAGTGTAATTTGTATTTATCTGCTTGCTTGTTTAATGTCCACTCCATGCCCTACTTCCCCATTTCAGTGCTGGATTCATGAATGTGAGGAATGTAGACTTAGAGAATTATGTATGTATCGGGCTGTCTTTTTTTTTTTTTTTTTTGGTAAGAATAGATTATAAAGCATGCTTACTTTTCAGTCACAGTAACAGATTTCCTGGGAATTTGAAGTTAAAAGGACTATGATTTCTCCCTGAGAGTTAAAGTTTTACATGAAAATACAATGGATCATAGTCAAGGTGGGCAGATCATCTTAAAGATGTTGCAGATAAGCGAAATCTAATTGAAAACTGATTGATGTGATATTTCTTAAAGACAGCATCTATTATGGGCTGAAATATACCCCTTTTAGAATTCATATTTGTAGGGCTGGAGTGGTGGCTTGGCGGTTATGGCGCTTGCCTGGCACGCACAAGTATACGAGTTCAAACCCTAGCACCATGTACACAATAAAGTGTCTGAGGAATGAAAGTTACATGAAAACTAAATAAAAATTGGTTCTCTCTCTCTCTCTCTCTCTCTCACTGTCCCTTCTTCCTTTAAAAAAAAAGAATTCATATTTGAATCCCTAACTCATGGCATCTTTGAATGTGACTGTATTTGCAATAATCCTTTGAAAGTGGTTATCAAGTTGAAATGAGGCCATTCCTGTGGGACATAATGCATTGTGGACATAGCCACCAGGGATGTGCATGCAGAAGAAGGGCCCTGTGAGGGCCAAGGGAAAAGATGCCCATCTGTATGCGAAGAGTGAGATCTAGGAAAAACACACCTGAATGTCTTGATCTTAGACTTCTAACCTCAGAACTGTGAGAATCCAAACTTTTATTGTTTAAGTTGTTCCATCCCCAGTATTGTGTGAGTCATAGGCATGCTAATCCAGCACCTAAGAATCAATGGAAAGTTGGATATCCATGGGAAAAGTGGCAAAGTAGTCACAAAGACAAATCTTATCATTGCTCATTTAAGTTTCACTTGAGGAAGAGAACCCCATGGAATTGTACATTCCAATCCTGTTGGCAAGGTTTTCTGTGATGGAGATGGGATAGCTTCATCACCTGGTCTTGTCCTGAAGCCATCACATACTTGATTGTTGCATCCTTCACAAAACAAATATCACAGGTATAGCAGACAGACTGTTGAGTTTGCTCCCATAGTTTTCAACCCTGTTGTTTGCAACCTTGTGTTATCCCCTGCTGAAAGTGGCTTTCTTCCAACCAATAGAATGTGGCAGAAAGGGACAGGACATGCATGATTGCCCATTTATAGCATATTATATAACATTATGTGTTTATGTTAGGTAAAATGGTAATGTCCATGTTGCTGGACTTTTCTTTGTGTTTTCAAAAGTTAAACGGCCACATTGGAACTCACGTAACAAGGCTGTTTGGATCTGAGAACATCCTCTGGCCAACAGCCCCATGTTGGTGATTTCCAATTACAGTAACAATGCAGAAGATCAACATTTAACAAGCTTATGGCTCTATTCTCCATTCCGCACTAAAGCAAACTCAGTTCTAGAGATGGGTACCAGTGTTATACCCATTGTATACAAAAAGAAAGTTGACACAGAAGACTAACTTGCTAAATGATAGAACTGAGACACAGTCTAATGGCACTGGCATGGACAGGCTAAATGTCATTCACAGTATAATCAGCCTGATTTTAATCAATAGCTCTAAGAATTATTTCTGCTTTCTCTTTCCATTGTATTTCCTCTGATCAGAAAAACTCTTCTAGCACAGGAATTATGTCATTTAGTTTTATACTACCCATAAAAAATTAGCATGGGTTTGGGTACAAAAAGTTAACTGCGTTTTTGCAGGAAAATCATACAATGTCATGCTACCTAGTATCCCTTCCCAAGTAATCCTTCAATGGTCTTGTGTTGGAAACTTGAAATTGACCATGATAGGAGCATGTTTACCATAGATAGCAACTGCTGCACATCCAGGCTGGATTTGTTTTGTTGATTATCTATACTTGAGAAAGTAACATACAATATGGTAATCATATCAATTAAATCTTAAAGTATTTAATACTGACTGTATACCTCTTTTTTCCCTTTCGTCTTTTTCTATTTTTCCCTCTCTTTTTTGACTCTCAGGATGATTCTGCTGCACTATGGGTTAAGTGGGGTTTGAGCTCAACTGAAAGTCAGATAACATGGCTAAACAGTTTCTAAGTGTAACCACCTTCCATGGGAAATTTCTTTTATGATTTGTATAAAAGTCGAAAGTTGTTTCAACCATATTGAGGATCGACGTGGCTTTGTTGGATAGTTTCAGACTCTCAGTGCTAACTAAATGTGATTTAGGGAAACTGTGTCCTGGTTTTCTCTAACCCTGCATTTCCATCAATTCATTCATTTAGCCATTCATCATTGACTCAGCTATATAAGAAACATTAAATGAAGCCTGCCTATCTGAAGCCAATATCATAGTGGGTCACAACTATTTCCCTGGCCTTATATTCAGGGAGCTGTGCAGCTAAAGGCAGAGACTGTTGCATAAACATGCAAAAGGCTTAACAGCACATTGGTAGGTGCTGCAGAAGGAGCATGGACTAGTTATTATGGGGATATGGGAAATCTGCTAAATTCTGATGAAAAGTATCAGGGAGGCCTTCACTGAGGAGAGAATATTTGAATTGAACCCTGACAACTTTTCAAAGTGCTCTGTTGATAAATTGGTGATTTTTCTGTCCCAAGTAACAACCTAGCAGATGTTGACATGAGAACAAGGTGTCTCAGAGGATATTCTCCTTCACTAAGCTTCAAGTAACATCCCCTGGTCAGGATGAGACTTAGAGTTACTGTGGAGACAGCAGGTCCTATATATCATGTCCACTTGAGAGAGAGGGAGGGGTGGGGGGATAATAACTGCACAGAATTTTGAAGGATGAAGAGTGATACTGAGGCAATTGGGAAGGCTTGGAGGGAAGGTAGGATTTGAATCAGATCTTAAGCTTTTAGAAGACTGCAGATTCCAGGTCAGGAAACAGAGAACAAGGAGAGTGAAGGTTTTCCGGTGGGCTTCAGGGAGACTAGACAAGGAGGAAACCAGTTCTCAAAGCAAGGTTGGCTGACTGTGGGAGGACTAGCTCTTTACTAGAGCAGAAAGATTATCAGCATACAGCCTGGAACAGAATGATGGAAACAGGTGAGTTCAGGTGTGTGTGTGTGGGGGGGGTTTGTTTGTTTGTTTGTCTTGAATGTCACCTTTACGGCATTTGATATTGCTAAAATCACCAGTCCAAGAGTTGATGGTTTGGATTAGAAATTTAGTTATGTAATTTTTTAACTTCAGTTTTATCTCTCAATTTCTTTGAATATCACTTTACCCACTTTTAACATGGGGAGAGTGCCACATTCCATTTCATTTTTTTAAATGATAACCAAGTGAAATAATATTGGGGTGGAGTGGTCTCTCAGTGGTTAGAGTACTTGCCTGGCATGAATGAGGACCTGGGTTTGGACCCAAGCACCACATATACAGCTAAGTGTCAGGGAAACAAAAACCCATATGAAAAAAAAATTTGGTTCTCTCTTAATTTCTCTCTCTCTCTCTCTTAAAAAAAGAGAATAATATGTGTATATATTTATATATGTATGTATCTCCACACACACACATATATATCCATAATATATATAATATCTGTAAAGTATAGAATTTTATGCAAGTAAATAGGAACATGAGTAGTCACAAGGTTTTAAGTAGAGACCTGAGATAATTGAATGTAAATTCTCAATGGATTTCCTGAAGAACAGATTAAAGTCAGGAAACTAGGTGGCGGTGCCAGTAGTCCATGTGAAGTCCTATAGTCGGGGACCTTTTGTGGCTGTGCTCAAGCCAAGCATATTCAATGTGCGATTTGACACGAGGAATCTGCAATGGTGTGCTGAATTCCCTGCTATGTACCTACCTTATCACCAAGCTGATATAGGTAGTAGGTAATAGGTAGAGGCTTAGAAAAGGTGGCCCAAGAGGGTATAAGGGTAATAGGTATGATTTTTCTAGCATAGGAAGGTTTAGAATCTGGCTAGTGGAGATAGCTCCTCCCTGAGCTTGGTAGACACTGATGTTTAGGATTTCCATCCACAGGCCAGAAGGGCAGATTCTCTGCTTTGAGAACAGTGCTCTCTTCCTGCAGAATTATGTCCAGGAAGAATATTGCTGCTCAGTCCTCAAAGAGTCAAGAAATGAATGGATGCTGGATCTTGTGCATGAAAGAGAGGAGAAGGTTTATTGAAAGAACAAAGGAACTGTGTAGATCAGTGAGCAGACAGAACCCAGATAATGCCAGGGGAATTCTGCCAGCTGTGTGGTATGTCCTGGGAGCCCAGGCCACCATGAAGCCTGCTCAGAAAGACATTTCAGCTGGAATTAAGGACTCCTTCGCAGTCTCCATTCCCACCCAGGGCTCTCCATGGGTTGTCTTACTCCACTTCAGCCTAACAGTGGTTGTTTCTTCGCATTGTGCTTAGCTGACCATCCTCAAGCTACCTCCCACTTCTCCTCACCACACATAAATGCATTGTTCTCTTCAGTAGAAATCAAGAGCCATAAAGGGGTAAATGAATCCAGTGACAGAAGAATGGGGCATTTTTTGATTTTACTGCCCCTCCTTTCCAGTAAAGAATTTGTAACTGGGGCAATATTCTTATTTCCCTTCCTTCTGCAGGAACCAGAAGGCTATGTAAAGATTGCAATAGGTGAAAGATAGTTTGTCTTAGTCTTTTCGTGTTGCTGTAACAGAACACCTAAGACTGGATCATTTATAAGGAACAGAAATTTATTACTTCATGGTCTGGCAGCTAGGAAGCCCCAAAGCACGGTGCTGTCATCCGTTTAGTGTGTCATCTCATGGCAGAACCAGAGGGGGCTAAACTTGCTTCTGTAACAAATGCAACAAACCCACGTTCACAATAACAAACCCACTTCTGTGATAATGACATTAATCTGCCCTCATGATCTAAACATTCCTGTTAGATTCCGCCACCTAATAATGTACATTGTGTGATTGCATTGCCAATACAAAAGTGTTTGGGGACATGTTCAAACCATAGCAGTTGTAAGGAATACAGACATATACATGTAATTTGTACATATACAGCCAACCCTTGGTGTCAGTGGAGAAATGGTTGCAGGATCCCCTGTGGGTACGCAAATCTGTGGCTGCTAAGTCCTTTATATAAAATGATGTAAGATTTGCATATGACCTTCACACATCCTACCATATTCCCTTACATTGTCTCTAGATGATTTCTAATAATTAGTACAATAGTAAGTAAATAAATGGTACATTCTATTGTTTAGGAAATGCTGATAAAGACTATGTTGAACAAATAAAGAGAAACTTTTGGGTTTCAAATGGTTTTGATGCACATCTGGTCCAATCTGTGAGGGTGGCAACTGCATGCACAGAGAGCTGTTTTATTTATATTTATAAATATTTGCATTTATTTTGGATTGCATATATGTACCTGTTTAAGGCTTGTCAGCCATTCATTGAATATTTGTTGAATATCAGCTGTGGGACTCATAACCGTGGGATGTAAGTATAATTTGCTTGCATTTTACCATAAATTTTTAAAAAAGTACAGGAAGCACAAGAACCTAATCTAAGGTTAGCAAGTTCGTAGGAAGAGGAACTGGCACATTTTTAGCCACATAAAAAGTCCCTCTCTTTAAAAATCTCAGAACACTAAATCCTTCCTTATTTTTCTGTGTCCATCTGCTCTGACAAGCTAAGAGTTTTAGAGTCTTTCAATAATAATCACATGCAAATTTCTCACTGCAATGTTAGGGGTTTCTTTTGTTTGTTTGTATGTATTTTTTGTTTTACCAGAGTTTAGAGTTGCAGTGTGTGAACTAATGTGGCATTTGATGTCCTTCCAACCTTCCTCCAGCTCTTCAGTGTCGCTAAGAGACTCTAATGCCACTGTAACTTCTCCCTTATTACTGGAGCCACCTTCAGGAATGGACGCACCACACAGCCAGTACCCAGAGGATTTGAGGCTGCCCTATCTTGTTGTAACTCTAGATAATAAGCAGGATTTCGCAGTTTTACGTGTTAGTGATAGACATTAGACCTAGTTGAGTTCAACAACAGGGCAGTGTGATATGTAATCACTAAAGACAGGAAGGACTTTGGAATAAGAAGATAAAATTAAAGGGACTGGAAGATAAATTTAAAGGGACCTGCTATGGACAATCCTGGAAATGAATCTTCAGCATTGACGGACTGTGAAGCAGCAATGCACAATTGAAGAATGCGGAAAATGGCTAAAAATTCACAAACTTAGTTGTCCGGGTATAAACCAGGAAAGCAATTCATTCATTCACTCAATTACTTAATTAGTAAATATTTACGGTGTGATTTCTATGTACCAGGCTCTATTAAGCACTATTGTTCAATGTAGCTCTCACAAATACCACTTGGCTGAAATATATGTCTATGATTTTCTGTAGCTAGCTGTTGCTTCTTTTGTTTTGGAACAATCTGATTCTAATGAACTCTCTGCCATTCCTTTGCCAAAACCCTCAGAATATCAGTTTAGTTAATACCATGGCTGTAAATAAAACTTACTTCTCCACTTAATGAGCAGTGCTTTCAATCGATAGATAGGTATGTAATAATTTTTTATTTTTTATTACAAGGTACTTATGCAAAAATTTCTAAAGACTGAATACATGATAAGAATAGAGATTGTTAATAAATAAAGCAACAAAGATTCTTGGGCATTCATCACAGATAGCATTTTAAATGATTGGATTATGAAAGATCTAACCTGATCTGTGTATGCCAGTTGGAATGGCCTTACTGGGTGGTCACTCTAGAAAGGTTGGGTACAACTGGAGGTGGTGGAGCACCATAGACATGCTCTAGAAAGGGTCACTGTCCCTGAAGTCGTCCCTGTCTCTGCTCCTAGCTGACATGACCAGAGCCACTTTATTCTATCACATCCTTCCCCCTTGATGTTCTGCCTCACTTTGGGCCCAGAGCATGAACTGGACTGAAACCTGAGCCAAAATAAGCTTTTCCTTCTCTCAGTTGTTCTTGTCAGGTGTTATAATCACAATGATGCAGAGCTGACTACATTAATACATGTAGGTATACAAAACATCATCATAATACTTTAAAAGTACATATATGTTTCTATACACACATGTATGTACACATTTATGTACACACATACACGTAATTTTTTAAAATTGTAAGGACATTGCTCAGATCAGTTTGGCTGGTGGGGTGAGAAGAAGGAGAAAATGAGTGAATTGGTGCTGGGAGAGGAATTAGCAGCTTTTTTAAAAGTACTGAAAGGTTTTCAGAAGAAACCTGTTTCCCCCTCCACCTGCCCCACTCCCTACTCTTCTAAATTTGTGAAACAGTGAAAAAAAAAAAAAGGAGTGGGGACTCTTGAAACTCTCTGCTGTAGTTGGGATGGGGCCATTTAAAAGAGAATATTTAATGGATTCAGATAGAACAGGAGGGTATTTATAAGATACAACTTTGGGATAAAAGAGAAGAGCTAATAAGAGACTGAGTTGTGACATAAGAAAATGATACATATTGCTTTGGGGAGAGAGGGGGTTAATGAGATGTAACAAAAGAGAAATTAGGCCTGAAATGAAAGGAGTAAAATTCATTAACAGAGTGTGCTAGGAGTATGCTGTGTGTGGTAAAGTTGATTAAGATAGAGTTCATCTGGGGTCTGCAAAAGCAGTTATACGAAGAAATGTTTAAATGAGTTAGTTTGTTTAAAAATTGCTAAGCATTTCTTTTTCTTCTTTTATACATAGTTTAAAATGATCAGTGTCTTCTGAGTTATGTTTTCTATCAAGTTCAGAATCAACTCAAATCTTGCTTTCATATAGTGTTTCTAATCCTGCTTCTAGTCACTTCTTGGTTACTGAGTCTTTTCCCCACTGAAATTAGCTAAAATATATTATTATTATTATTATTATTATTATTATTGTAACAAATATTCAGTTCGTATTTTAATCCCTCCCCAAATTATAATACTTTAAAAACTATTAACCCTAATACTTCCTAATGAAAAAAAATGAAGTAAAATATTCTTACTTCATTTTCATAGTGTGTTGAAAATTTTCAGTGGTTGTGGGAACAAGTGTAATGAGAATTCTAAGTTAATTTTCAAGTGAGTGTTCAGGGATTTTTTAAAAAAATGGTGCTTCTCAGATGTGGTTGTTGAGCAAGAGAACATATTATCAATGTCATTGAAAATAATTTCTTTTTTTGTATGGAACAAAATACCTAAAGAAGCAATATCAACTTCTTTCCATTGTTCTGAGGACACTGAAAAAATGATGTTATTTCCTAAGTGTGTATTGTAGCAATGGGTGGCATGATATAGCCTCAGTTTTATTTATTCTCCTGCATCCTACAATTTTTTGGAGTGGTGGTTGGGGGGTTATTATTCATTATTGAATGTAATTATTCAACCAAAACATGAAACCATATTTTAGAGGGGAGAGGGAAGAAAACGTGTGCTGATTTTACTTTATTACATATGAATTTCCTATATATAAACGTTCATATTTGATGGGTGGAAGGTATTAAATACACATACACACACACACATACTTTTTAATGGCTCTGATCCTTGTGTTTATGAGTAGGGACATGAATCTTTTCTTTCATGTAGATCTGTGTTTTAAATGAAATCTTTTCAGGAAAGACATCACAAGTACTAACTGCCAGAACGTGGATTTGGATGTTAGTAATGCCTTTGACATTGAAATTAATCTTCTTAGAATATAAACCTCAATTTTGAGTTACCTTTATCATAGAGAAAAATTTTATGACTATATTTCAGATATAGGAACCAATCTCCAGACACCACAAGGGCACAGTGTTTCAGGTAGAGATTCCTGGAGTTTCAGTTATTCACCTCATAAACTGCTTTGTCTTACAAATTTAGAGGTTTAATGTTGATAAGGTACTTGGAATAGATGGGCTTACAGTTAGTGCTATATATTTGCTAATAAACAGAATAAAGTATGTTACCCCTTGATCAGGCAGGAAAACATTTAAATAGAGAGAGGGACATGATCTTTTTAGCAATAAGACACCAAGCTTATTTGCAGTGGTATTTTTGTATGTTCATTTGTTATATGTTTTTGTGTATTCATCCCTAACAATGTGATCTCTTTTAATTCTTGTCCCCCCAAATTTATTTTCTTTCAATGTTGTTTGCTACATATTTTAAAACCTGAATGTGGCCGATGGTTTACAGTAGCTTGTAAGAAAACCTTTTCCTGGTAGTGTTTTCATGAAGGGAGCAGTTCTGCTGGCATGAGAATAAATGGCTGACATTGCTGAGAAACTGATGTCGTCTATTCCAGAAGGCAAAGGTGGTCAGAATTACCCCTCACCTTTTCCAAATATGTAGTCAAAATTGAGACAAAGAAAGGAAGGTTGTGTGGTTTTCCCATTCCTTTTGCCAATCATTGGCCATTTAACCTGTTAGAATGTGTTTGTGCCTGCAGTCTTTCCCATTCATGCCCACATGCAGATGAAAAAAGTCCATAGTATCTTTAAATAATTCATTAATCTGATCTCTCATTTATCTAATAAATGTCACATTTATTTTTTTTTTAATTCCAGTCTCAGCCAAATAGTTATATTAGGAAAAGGTCAATTCTTCTAACCTGTAAGTACTAATCCTTTTGTGATTACCAGTCACTTGTCTATATACCTATAAAATGTTTCTGTGAGCTACTGGATTATCACCTACTGACCAATTAAAAAATATATATATATTTATTTGGATTTTTCCAACCGAGAAGCAGTTTTGTCTCAATTCTGAATAGGGTTGATTTGTAAATCAAAGAATATCCTATCAAGTAATAACATATCCAGTAGCTGTTAAGGATATCTAAGATCATTTCACAGAATTGTTAATTTATTCTTACCCCTCCCAACATAGAAATGATGAGGAAGATACCATTTTTTTTTTTTTTTACCACTTGCTACTTTTCTAAATAGATTATGTCTCAGTAGAGTATATCAAGTGCCCAGTTTTCATTAACTTCTTTGGGATACTTAGAAACTTGCATATTAGATAAAGAGAAAAAGGAAATGATGGAAAAGGAAGTCCACTGTCCAGATGCTTTCTGTATCCTTCATGTAGTTATTGCTTAAACATGTCAAAACCCCATTTGCATAGGAAGGAAGACCAGGGCTGTTAATGATAGCAGACTGCATTTGTAGTGTGGTGAAGTGTTCGGGTAGCTGGCAGACTTTGGACTGTGATGAGTCACCGGAAGTAAGGAAGACTGAATTCTTACTTAGGCTGGAGCTGGGAACCAGCTTGGAAATGAGCAACAACTTGAGAATAGTAACTTCCTTGGTAAGATCTGACGGCTCTTTTGCCCTTTAATTCATAATTTTATCCAACAGAAAATAGGAAAAAAGTAAATAAAGTCAAAAAAAATGAAAAAACAGAAAGGAAAAGGGAAAAAAAATAGTAAAAACCAAACTGGAATCAGAGGGAAAGTATGTGGCGGGGTAAAGGTCCCAGGTGGAGCTCACAGCCTCTCGCATGTGACTCTGGAGCTGTAATCCTTTAATTGAACCCCTGCTCTTTTCCAAAGCATGCAGCTGTTCCTAACGAATCTCATGGAGTGCCTGATTTGAAAATGTGGCTGTTGGAGACAAGCAGTGTCTTAAGTAAATTTTTGTTATAATTGCATGAAGGTTGTGTATGGTTTGAGAATATCTGAATTAGGGATGTTTTTAATTCATTTTCAGGAGCACGAATAAAAGAATAGCAATAATGAGAAACCTGCCTTAGCGTGTGCAATGAACTATGGTTAAGAAGAATTTAAGACTGTGGTTACTTTGGCTGTGATCATTTAAGCAAATTCTGTATTTCTGTAAGGGCTATGTCTTTTTTTTTTAGAGAGAAGAACAGTGAGATAGAGAAAGAGAGAGAATCAGAGAATCAATTTTTATTGAGTTTTTCACATGGCTTTCATTGCTCTGACACTTAGTTGTGTATGTGGGTGATTGGATTTGAACCTGTGTACTTGTGCATGCTGGGCAAGCCCTGTAACTGCCAAGCCACCACTCCAGCCCCAGGACTGTCTTTTTATGTTTACTTTTCTAATACACATATCTATTTTATTATTTTTATTATACATATTGCAAATAAGAAAAATATTTAATGAGAATAAATTGACAGTCTTTCAATCTTTTAATGTATTAATGAGCATAAAAGAGATTTCCTCTTTCCTTCTGCCCTTGCTGCAGAGAGGCTGAGGCATGTGCTTTATTGAGTCTTGTCACCCCCCATCATGGGAAACAGAAAGGGGAAATTCTGGACTCTCCTCGGCACCAAGAGGGAATTGCCACAAGAATGACCAGTTACAGTTTGTCATCATCAGCTTCTTCAGGGGCCCTTGTTTCCTGTTCAGGCTGTTATGTGTTAGGTCCTTCAAAGGATGACACTATTTCCTTGAAGAAGTTATTCAGGATGAAGCACTTTGCCTGCTTATACAGAGAATCGAAACTGACAAGTCTAGCTCCTGACTGCTCTTAAAATAGCCTGAGAGACTTGAGACCTAGTGGGAATTGGATTACTTACACCAGTGTCTTTCCCATCTTACTGACAAATATTTGAATGTGCAGGATCAGATACCTGATCTGTGAAAGGATCACATTTAAGTAGATGATTCTGAGGTCAACTAGGCCCTGTCAGTCAATCAGAGTGACTATCAAAATCCCTGGGAGATTCTATGTGTAGTCCTTATTTCTATATGAAGCTCAGTGGAACTCTCAGATAAGAACTTCACTACTTCTTTTTTTAATGAGTTGTTTAGAATTTTATGCATAGTTTAATATTTCGTTGCTCTCAGAAACTGATAGTTGAAGAGATTTTCAATTTCTCTTTAACCCCTAGGGGAGTTGCAGTATACCCAGAAATTCATGTGTTGCATAGAAACTTCAGAACTTTGAAGAGCTGGTTTATATACTGTTTCTTTCCATTACTGGCTTTGTAACACTGGACAAGTTCAGTATTCTCTTTTAACTCAGTTTCTTGTCAAATGTTATCATTATTATGTGTGATCCTTTCCCAGACTACAGTTCTACTTTTGCTGCTGCCTGTTAGACTCACTCATTAGGATATCTCAACAGTACATCAAATATCTATCCAAAATAGGACTGTTACCTCTCCTTCCCTCCAGCCTACGCACCCATGTGCCCCGTCTAGGGGATAGGAACCTTCCTTTCCCTCCTTTTCCATCTCCTTCACAGTGAGTGAGTGGAAAAATCATTTTGATTATCCTTCATATTCTTCCTTGGCTCACTCTCCTCTCCTCCATTTCTGTGGCTATTACCCTAGTTGAGATTATTATGACTGTGTGCTTGAAATAACGTAATAGATCCCTTGCAGCATCAATGCCTCCCATAGCTTTCATTTCCACCCCCTTCGCTTTGAATCCCACCCTCTGCTGCCAGTTTAATCTCCTTGAAGCAGAGCTCTCATCTTGCAATTTTTCTTCTTAAAAGTATTTAAATGAATCTCTTTGTGAACTGAATGAAGGCCAAACTGAAAGTGCATATAATGCATACGAGTGTACCCCAGTGCGTTTAATACTAGGCAGCCAGGCTCTGACAGTCAATATGTCATCTCCAATGTTTCCTCTTATTTAAATGCAGTTTTGCATTTTTGGCAAGGATACTAAAAAATGAGGTTGTGACCTTCTTAGTAAATCATATTGGAAACCACTTGATGTCAATTTCTTCCATTACTGAAAATGTTAGCTTTGATCACTTGGTGATGGTGGTGTCTGCTGAGTTTCTCCACTACAAAGGTACTATGTTTGTTAGTGCTTAATATGTATCTCATGGGGAAACAATTTGAAAGTATGTAAATATCCTTTTATTTATCACAACTTTACTGCTAATATTGACAACTCCATTGAAGATTTGTACCTGAAACAATTATTGCTGTGGTCTTTGTCAAATGGTAATTTTTTGTTTTGATTATTCCTTAATCTTTAGAAACTAGTTAGAATTCTATAATTTTATAATATTCATTCATCTGCTTTTTTGTTCATTTACTTATGTTAGTATGAACACATGAACCCTTATGTCATTGCCTGGATTACAAAGATGATTTGTTTAATTATTCAGTGTTCCCAGATTTGACCTTTAGTATCCCTTTCAAATTGGCTCCTGAATCTTTTTGGAATGCACCCATATTCCTTCTCTTCTCTTTCTTTTTTTAAAGCCTTTCCATATTTTCTGACAGTGTGATGTTTCATTGTCTTGCTCTTCTCATACCCGATGTCTTGATTCAGCTGTTTCCCCCAGCTGGTTTTGTTTATTGGAGAATGGTATTTAGAAACCACAGTTTAGCATTTGGTGAGCTTATTGTTACTGGGCTCTGATAACTCATAGCCAGTACTCATGATCATTGTCAAGGTCATGAAAATCATAGACTAAGGAACTGTTTCATATTAAAGATATTAAAGAAGGCCAAGTAAGCATTGCAACCAAGTGCAAAGTGTATTTGTGGGTTGGATTTCAAGCCAAAAAGAGCATTTGGTAGACAATTGGAGGAATCAGAATAAATTCTGTAGATTACATAATCTTACAACATATTACAATCTTCTATATTTTTATCCTTCTGTCTTGGTCAAGTAAAAATAACATAAGAATATGAATTAATTGTTTTGGAAAAATTTTGTCTAATTGCTATATTTAAAAGATTTGATCTGCTTTGAGGGCAGGATAATTTGGGAAAAATGTATTTAGAGTTCTAACTTTACCAGTTAGGATTGTTGAAAGAAATTATTGTATTACCAAAAATTGCTTAGTCTCTTTTTGATTAACATATAGTTGTTTCTATTTTTTTCCATATGGTATATAAGGCTGTATTAAACATACTTTCAAACACTTGAAAAGCTCCTTGGGATGCCTTTCTTGAAGTGAAATTGGTTCAATAATTTATGGTGTAGCCCTAAGTAGTATGAAATCATTAAAAATTGAATATACTTCAGGGTTTGGCAAACCATAACCTGTGGGCCAATTACACACACCTATTATCCCCAGCTACATTCATTCTGCCATGCACAGGCAAAATTGAGCCGCTGAGGCAGAGACTACAATATTTCCTATGTGGCCCTATACAGAGAACTTTTGCCACACCTGATATGGATTATTAAGAGTCAGGATGACAACATTGTTGATTGATTCAGACAAATTTTTATTATGTAAAATTACATGCATAATATTATCAAAGTCATATTAATTTGTAGGTGTCTATGAACAGAGAGACTCTGAAAGGTTGTTCACCAAAGTGCATAAGTAGCTATATGTTTTTTCCATTCTTATTTATAATTTTCTGCATGTGTTGCATTTCCTTCAAAGGCTTGTAAAAGCTTTGATTTTCAATTTTTACTTCCATGTAACTTTTTGATACTCTATTGAGTCTTCTGCATTCGCACTCTAGTAGAACTGGATGGGCAGTGTTCGGAAGAAACTTGAAATCACACATTGAGTTTTAATTGGGCAACCGTACATGGCTTGTAGTTACTAGTACTATAATTTCACCATTGCTGTGTTTTTCTCTCAAATCTGTGGTCCTTTCTTTCAGGACTCCTAAGCTGCATTTTATCTTTTACCTATGCTTGAGGTGTTACTGTGCCTCTGGGTGCTGTCCTTGGTGCTGTCCCTTCTTGCTCTTTTCACGCTCCCAGATGCTTTCTAGGTGCTGAGGTGAATTTACCACCTGTATGTTGATGACTCATAAGTCTCTTTATCAAAATTCCAAATCAGAGCTTTCTGGACATCTTCATGATATCTCAAATCCAATTTCATCTGGGTGCTACCTTTGACACTTCCTCTCCGTTTCCCTTCTGTTCATCTAATCAATAACAATCTCTGACAATGGCAATGTGACCCTCTGTATATTCCACACACTGGTCCCTGTCTTTGCTACTATTCACCTAGTTCTGTTTCTCTCACTTTTCTACCTCTTTTTCTGAGTGCTATACATTGAGTTACCAGACTACAGCCAGAAAAAAAAGCAGCCTTAAAAACTTACCTGAAAATAATTTGAGAATATATTAGTTTTTTTCTTTTATTTTTTTAAAGAGAAAAGGACAATGAGAGAGAGAGAGAGAGAGAGAGAGAGAGAGTATATAAATTTTTATTGCGTGTTTTGCATGGCTTTCATTGCTCTGGCACCCAGTTGTGTATGTGGGTGCTGGGGTTTGAACCCATGTACTTGTGAATTCCAGGCAAGCTCTGTAACCCACTGTTTTTTTTTTAGATAGGGACAGTGAGAGAGAGAGAAAGAGAGAAGCAATTTTTAGTTTTTCATGTGGCTTTCATTGCTCTGAGATTTTGATGTGTATGTGGTGCTACTGCTCCAGCCCTAAATATAGCAGTTTTTTTTTTAATTTTTTATTTTGAGCAAACAATATAGCAGTTTTTAAAAAGAGGTATTCTCTTTTTTTAAAAGAAATCACTTCAGGAGATATCTTATTACCTACAGTGATGTTTTACAAAGTGTGGCCTGTGGATGACATGTATCAGAAACTCTGAAGTTACATGCTAAATATGGAAGATTTCAAAAATCTGAAGCCAGGAACCTGGGCTCCATCCAGTAATTACTGAATCAATAATTCTTAGTGAGTGATAGAGTACTCACAATTTGTATTTGCAATGACTGCACTGGATGATTTTCATGTGTCCCATGTTTGGGAATCATTATCTCCATATATTTCTATCCAAAGAACTTAGGGGAGCATCCAAGGCCCTCCAAGGTCTGGTTCTCACTAACTTCTGGAATCTCCTTTCTTTGTATTCCATGACCAAAACATTACCTTCTGCTACTATGAATTCCTGCTCCTCTCTGCTTATATCTGGGTATTGTATATTGTCATACTTGCTTCAGTCAATGCTTTTTTTAAAACACAGTGACCGAACGACCTGACATGAACAATTTTAGAGGCTGAAAATTTTATTTGGCACTCAAGGTTACAGAGGTCTCAGTTCACGAGTGGCCAACTCCATTCCTCTGAGCCAGTAGTGAGGCAGAAAACCGGAGTGGAAAGGAGTGGAGGAGGAAGGCATATCATATCTAAACCACCTGACTTCATCTGGCCCAGTGGTTATAAGTTATAAATATATTTCAAGTTATCAAGTGTCCTTTGATCCGACTCTTGCTGGCATCCCCAGGTAGATTTTGTGCCACATGGGATTTTATGTCTCTCCAGAGCACTATTACCAAGTTTTTTCAGCATACCTGGCATCTAGTTGACACTCAATAAATGTTTGGCAAATTGAATTAATTAATAATACTTACATAAACCTTCTGAGACTATGTGGATTCTACCTATTATCTTGGGTTATATAATCTGAAAATTTGTTGCTTGAAATAACAGTGACTTCTTTTCTTTTTAAACATTTTTTTGGTGCACCATAGCTGTACATAATGGGATTTGTTGTCACATATGCATAGACACATACAGTGCAGCAATATAATTTGGTCAACATTCCCCCCCACCCCCAGCACCTCCCCTTACCTACCTCCTCCCATCTCCTTATCCCTTGCCTCTCTTTCTGGCTATATATTTTTCCTAATATACATAAGTATAGTGGCATAATTCTTACACCTATGAGGAACATTTTCTATACATGGCAATAGTATATACAATAACATACTTATAAGTACTTGGAGTGTACCTTGTTTTAACTCATCTCTAGTGTTTCCCCTTCTCCTTACTTCCTATCACCCCTGTTCTTTTTAGATAAATTTAGCAATAGGATTAAACATTTACATTTTTGTAAAAGCACGCAACATAGCTAATTCAGTCCTCAGTATTCTCCCAACCTTTCTCCTTTCTCTTCCCTTTATTGGTCTTTCTGTTGTTTACTAAATTGATTTTTCCCCGTTATTTTTAGTGAATCATTGAATTATATGTTGATGTTCACTATGTTATGTTCATATTTGGACATGCGCAACTTAAGTCTGATTCCTTCCGTTAACTTTCCCAATTTCATTCCTCCTTCCTCCATTTCATTCCCCTTTGACTGTACCCCTGTTCTTTCCCTTATTTAGGGTTAGCTTCTACATATCGGAGAGAACATTCGACCTTTGATTTTTTCAGACTGGGTTTTTTTCACTTAGCACGGTATCCTCCAGTTTGATCCACTGTTAACACCTGTGCATCCACAATGGCTTCTTTAGCTCATCAATTCTGTAGGTTGGCAATTTGGCCTAGAATCACCTGGTCAGTTCTTGTGATTCAATGGCCTCACTCCTTTATCTGTGATCAGCTGCTGGTCAGTGAGGTGGCTCAGATTGGCTGGCTTGTTGGGTGGAGCTATGGTAGTTAGTAGCTATATCATGACTCATCTTCTGGAAGGCTAGTCCAGGAGTGGACCTTCTTCAAATGGGGGTGGCATGTTCCGAGAAAGAAAGAGAGGGAGAAGTGGGGGATTCCTGCAAATTCTTTGGAGTTATGCTCAGAATTGGCACACTATTACTTTTTTAACTTTCTGTTAGCCAAAGCAAGTCACAATATCAGATCAAATTCATAGATGGACACAATAGGCTCTGCTTCATGACTGGAGGAACTAGAATGTATTATGGCCTTTTCTGCAATCTGCTCCTTGGGCCTAATACATATAAATTGAGGCTCTTTATTAACAATGTAATGATGAAATGGATTCTAATTTTCTAGTACCATCACCATTGTCACCTTATATAGGCATCGTTTCACTTTAATCTTCAATTATTCAATTTTGAAATGTTGCTGCTTTTTCTGGCACGATTACCTATATTCCCTTCAATCAGCCTGTTTTGGAGTACCCTTTGCATCTGTTCAAAAGAAAATTACAAATAAGGATTGCTGTTCAGTTAATTACTAGGATAAAGTTAGGTCATTAAAGGAAGCTAGTGTTCTCAGGCACAGCAAACCATTGACTTGTGTAGTGAAGGACACATTGCTAAGAAAAAAACACACTTTTTTGTATCCTTGAACTTTACCTTTCCTTTTCAGCTTTATTGCCTTAAAAATTGACAAATTCCTGCTTTCATTCTGTCATATCAGTTGACCTATTTTCTTTTGAAAGTGGCATTCATCTTTCTACCTGCTAGAGGGATTCTTCACTGCTAAACAGAGCTTTCTTTAAAGGGCAAAGCCATCTTAGAGGCATATTCATTGGCCTTTTTCCTAGTAAGGTGAGGGATACTTTGACTTAGCGCTTGCATGTCGAACCTTGGCACTCATTTTTGGCATCTGTACTTCCTTACCATAATTCCTATGTATAATCAAGGATCTTCAATTATGTTATCGTTTAAATTAATTTTCTCATTAGAAAAAGAAATATAGCAATATCTACTATTTGCAAATAACATGAAAAGAGGTAATGGCATAGAGATTATTAAGTATGTTTTTGAGTTTTCTACCCTAGGGACTTTATTTTTATTCCTAATTCCTCTACTTTTCTTCCTGATAGATTCTGAATAAAACTCTCAAAACTTCATGTTTTTGCCCTTTTAAACAAAATGATTTTATGCAAGCATTTGAAACTGGGCATTTCTGTTTTCAAAAAGCAGTGAGATTTCTTTCTTATTTCCAAGGGCACATTGGTCTCCTTACTTCCCTGTTGGTGGTCTCCTTGAAGCTTGGCATCCAATGCTGGTATTCATCAAGAAAAAATGTCCTAGAATTTGCTTTGCAACCTGGGATGTATGGGATGTAAGTGTGTGTTGCAGAACTCAATGCATAAAGCTGCTACTTTTGATACAGTCTGGCTCATGGATAGATGGGATTTAGCTACTTGTAATGAGAATTTGATGTGACTGGAAATTGAACAGAAGCATCTTTTTATTGAAGGTGTTAAGGCTTATAACAATCATTCAGTGGCAGAAGTTATTGTTTTTCTCATTTCTTTTCAACTACTAAACCTTTCAAAGCCTCATAAGAAAATCCCCATCCTGTTCAAGCTACAAAAACTTGGCAACTTCTATAGCCACATAAAGCAAAATGACATAGTGACACCCCCTGCCCCTTAAAGATCTGTCAGTTTTCTTTTGTGTTAAAGGTCAGGTTTCTTTCCTTTCTTCCAGATCAGAACTAACCTCTGATGAAATTTCATTTTTCTCCTCTCTATTCCTCCCATGACAATCTTAAGAAAAAAACGTAGGAGAGAAATTTAGATGTGATACTGCAGACTTGAAATGTACATAGAAATTCTTTGCAAAAAGATGTTTTTAAAACTATATGAAACTTTCTTACAGTGTACACATAGATAAGCATTTTAGTCTTTATGGATCTGTAGATGAGTAAAAAAAAATCTTGAATCAGTTATTTGAATTGATGTGAGAAGAAAAAAAGCATCTATTTCTTGCCCGATTCACAAATCATATAATCTCCCTCCTTCAGTTTTCCCATTTTGAAAATGGGTATTCATTCAAGTGAGATAATTTTGTGAATTTATTTCTGTTTTATAAGTATATTTTCATTCCAAGGCTTTTAAAAAAAAGTATCGTATTTTATTTTTCCCTAACAGACAATGTATCTGAAAAATCAGCGAGTACAGAATTTTATAATTTTTATTTTTTTGGTTTTCTATTACATCAGATAAAATACATTTTAAGTTCTGATCTCTTTCAAATTTCTGAATTGTACTATTAAGTACATATGTGTAACATATAAATATATTAATGGTTAAATTTACATGCTATTAAATTCTTTGGGGAGGAATTTATAATGTGGGTCTGGCAATTGATCATTCATTACAGAAAACAGGTGATATTAAAGGGGTCACTTCAGTTATGGGGCTTTTTTATTTTTTGATACTGGGGATTGAATCCAGGAGTGCTTAACCACCAAGTTACGTCCCCAACCATTTTTATTTTTTATTTTGAGATGGTGTCACTAAGTTGCTTAGGGCCTCGCTAAATTTTTGAGGCTGGCTTTGAACTTGTAAACCTCTTGCCTCCTGAGTTGCTGGAATTTGCACATGTGTGCCACAGTGCTTGGCTTCACTTCAGTTTTAACCAAAATGCCAGTCAAGATTTTGTCAACTATGTGCGATTAATATTTTTGTTGGTATATTATAGTTGTATATATTTGGGGGATTTATTGTTACAGATTCATACATGCACACAATTTAGCAATATAATTTGTACAATATCACTCCCCAACATTTCTCCCCTCCCTCCCTCCATACCTTCCACCTGTTGGGTCCTTTCTTCTTCTGATCTGCCTTCGATTTTTAGCAGAATCACCCCATCCTTTGTTTTCTTGGTTCCTCTCTAACTTCGGTATATGACAGAAAACATATGACCCTTAACCTTCTGAATTTGACTTATTTCACTTAACATGATGGTCTCTAGATTCATCTATTTTCCTACAAATGCCATAATTTCATTTTTCTCTATGGTTGACTAGAACTCCATTGTGTATATATGCCACATTTTCTTTATCCATCCGTACATTGATGAACACCTGGTTACATAGTTTGGTATCATGAATTGTGCTGCTCTAACCATGGGTACGCCTGTACCATTGTAGTAAGATGACTTCAGTTCTTCAGGATAAATACCAAGAAGTGGTATAGCTGAGTTATGTGGTGCTTCCATGCCTAGTATTCTGTGGAGCATACATACTGATTTCCATAGTGGTTGTACTTTACAATCCCACCAACAGTGTACAAGTGTCCCTTGTTCTTCACATCCTCTCCAGCATTTATTATTATTATTAGTATTTTTGATGATTGCCAAAACTCAGTAACAGCATTTATGAACTTTCAGGATTCAGAAGCACAAAAGTCCCCCATCCATGGTTTTGTTTTCTGTGGTTTCAGTTACCCATGGTCAATCATGCTGCAAAAATAATGAAAAATTAATATTAAATGGAAAATTCTAGAAATCATAAGTTATAAATAGCTTTTATTCAGCATATTGTTATCACTGTTCTATTTTATCATGAATTATTGTTAGTCTCTTGCTGTGCATAACTTATTAGTTAAGCTTATCTCAGGTACTACGTATAGGATAAAATACAGTATATACAGAGGATGGTACTATGTGCGGCTCGAAGATACACTGAGGGCCTTGGAATATACCCCACAGATAAGGAAGGACTACTGTACCTTGAATTCCAGAGACAGGATTGATTGCCTTGTGCCCATGCACACTCATGGCTGTCAAAGAGACATCCACATCAGATACCTTCCCTACCCTCAGCTCTTAACATATGCCCTGTTTTTTCATCATCTTATTGGTCCATATCCATCACATCAACATAGAATCTTTCATGCGTGTACGATGAACCACTTTATTTACTGTCAACAAAAAATCAGAAGTACTGTGACAACTGAGAGAGCGTCAGTTTTTAGCTAACACAATCATTGCAAAAATCCAAGAGCTGGAACAATTAAAATCATTGTGCACCTGACCATTATTAAGCTTTCTCAATCACCAGTTCTTTTTGGATGGACTTCTCAGGGTCCTTACAGATGGGCGGGTCCTTTGTCCTTTTCTAGCTACTGAGCTGAGAAGAGGGAGTGAGGCATGTTGGTTCCATGCTGAGGCATTGAAACCATCTGTGATTCTGCAGTCTCTCTTCATCTGCTGGACCACTGAGAAGGGCATGTGCTCCCGGTGAAGACGATTTGGGAAGCTGGGCCTCCTTTAGCCCAGATCCCTAGTTCCTGTTTAGAGCAGATTCTCCACCACCTCCTGACATTCACTGAGTATCTGCAAAGAGACGAGGTCACTTGTGATGATCCCCTGAGCTTTCCAGGTGCATTTAACAGCAGCACAAACTAGCCTCCCCCTGAACAATACCTAGAGATTGTAGACTTCGTTCGCCTTTAGGCTTCACATTTAGGCATATTAGTAATAACTCTTTAAAAATAAGTCCTATCTCTTCCTTAACTTTTAGTTTCCATTTTTCTTTCTTTTTATGTATTGGCAAAAAGAAGTTGTCAGTTACTGCCTTAGGACAGGATGATGACATTTGGGAGATAACGGAATGGGGAGTAGGACAAATGAATGCTGCGAACCCAGAGGACAGAGCAGAGTCAGACAGGACATCAAGCTACAGCCAGCAAAATGGACAGCTGACCTGAGTACACAGACAGGGCTCAGAATTTGGGGGTCAAGGTTTTGCAAAGAGATGAACAATGCTCTTATCAGAGCCTGTGATTCAAGCAGAGGTTTGAGATGATAGGTGGTGGGGAGGGTTCAGATGAAAGGCTCGGGTAGTGAGTGTCTCGGGATTGAGAAGGGCAAATCTGGTTGCCATGGTCAACATGAGTAACCCAGGTCAAGACCTTGCCAAGAAATGGAGCCTCAGATCAGAGGACCTGAGCAGGGAGGCCACAGCCCAGCCCTGAGCCCTGCTTCAAACAGAGAAACAGGATGGATGTTTCCCTGAACAGTTTGCTTCAAGGCAGGAGTTCCCTGTGGCTCTGGGGGCCAGGCCAGAACCCAGACAGGCAGGGTGGACAAGGACTGAATCTGTGACAGAACAGAAGCTCTGTAAGAGAACAAAGAGCATCGCAGTAGGGAAGCAGGACCATTTCAGATGGTTCTTGATGCCTATGGTAAAAGACTCAATGGTGCTATGAATTGGGGCCTCTATTCCACTTCATATGGAATACATGAGCTTAGTGCCATGGTATATTTCGCCACAGAGAGTCCCTCATCTTACCTCTACAATCTACTCTGTTTTTCAGACAGTGCCTCGCACAATTTTGGGCCTAATGTTTACCATGCCCATATCTGTGGCCCTGATGGTATCCCCCAGTTCTGTGATCAACACCTGCCCATGGCACAGCCACCAGGGCCCATGATCTCTGGCCTCAGTTTCTTCTTCATGGAGTCCATGCGTCTGCCTGTTAGTGGAAACTGGGGGCTGTTGGCATTATGAACGTCCCTCTAAGTCTCGGAAGTAGTTCTCTGCAGTGTAGCTCTGAATCTCACAGAAGTTCCACAGTTAGGGAACTAAAGGAGTGTTTGAACAATCTTCTTTCCTTGTCATGTTGATCTTAACATCAGAACCGAAATTCAGATCCAGCTTTTATCCATTTTGAGTTTCTCCTCTCTGCAGAGCTTCAAGATGTGCTGTCAGCAGCCCTGCTCTGGCCAGCCGCCAGCTCCTCCAGCTCCGTCAGCACTTGGAGGGATGTTCGCCCTTGTACCAGGCTCTCCGGGTGGCCCCTTTGAACGTGTCTCTCAGTCTGAGCAGCTGAGTAAAAGCCTGACTGGGGGTGTGATATGGGAGGCTGGCTGCCAGCCCCCGGTGGTCACAGCGGGGCGGTTTTGAGGAGCAGCTTCATGCTGTGTCCATTTCCATGCATCAGAGAAGAGAGTGCACCTTTTGGCCCTCTCTCTTCTATTCTTTTGCCTGCATACTTGAGGAGACTGTGCAGGTTTCCCAGGCATCAGCTTAGATGATAAAAACTGCAATTGCTACTTTCCCCTGCAATTTGCACACCTCTTTCAGGCCCTTATCCCTCTTACTGTAAGTGCCAAGCTTGTCTTTCTGACTCAGAGTGGAAATAAAACTGTCTTAGGTGATATAAAACATTTTACCCAAATAACACTTCAGCAGGAAGTCACCACATGCTTGTCTCGCCCTCTTTGCGAAGTTAACTTACCCAAGACTGGAGCAGTGGTCTCTCTTCCTGTGAGCTGGGCTGCCTCTCCTTCCCAGATGACCCAATTGGGGTCATTGACACTGGTTTTCTTCCCAGTTTCCAAGTCTTTGATTCTTCCTAAACACCTCTTCGCTTATATCCCTTCTACCTACTCAGATATTATGTCTTTTCTAAAAAATTGTCTTCAATATTTGCCTTTTTTTCTATTTAAGTTACCATAACCCTAATCTCCATTTTATAAATAATATGGTTTTCTCCTACTTAAATACATCTTAAACTCTTGTCTGGAGCCAGGGACCCAGGCACTGCTTCAGTAGCTCAGGGGTGATGCGATGGTTCACGACCCCTGCCCCCCAGCCCCCAGAGGTGGTGTCAGGGGTGACAGACTCAGGAAAGAGAAGTTTTTTGGTCTTTGTCATATAGAAAGAGGAGGCTCATGTGGGTCAAGCTTAGGAACCACATCTTTGGCCATGCATAGTAAAGTGGGCAAAATTCTCTGACTAAAGACCTGAGTTCTGATGGTAGCTTTTGTTCTTGGGTTGTGAGACAATGAAGTTCTGAGCCTCAGTTTCTTTATCCAGCAATTAAGAGTTTTAAATTTGATTGCTGGAGCGATGGCTTGGTGGTTAGGGTGCTTACCTTGCATGGGCGAGGATGTGAGTTAAAACCCCAGCACCCCACACACACACACACACACACACACACACACACAGACAATAAAGTGTAGAAACAAGAGCTATGTGAAAAACTAAAGAAAATTGATTCTCTTTTTCTCTCTCTCACTGTCCATGTCTCTTAAAAAAAAAAAAATAAGAGAGAGAGAGTTTTAAATTCATCCCATCCTACAATCCTAACTCTGAATCCTCATTGGTCACTCACAGCTAAGAACTTTCCTTTGTCATCAAATTGGAAAAATTGGAGATAGGGGTAGGTCAGAAGCATAGGAATACTTTAAAATACTTTTCAATCAGTCTTTAGGCCCTTATCCTATAAAAGTTGACCCTGGAGTGTATAAATCAACTGTAAAAAATGCTCATCTACAATTATTTATTGTCTAATAGGTGCATGAGATAGACTGCAGTGTAATCAAGTGTTATAGATTCCCCTCCTTAGTAATCTCTCAGGCCTGCTCCTCGTGTCCAACCCCACAGCTGCTGTCTTTATAGATGTGCCTACCACCTCTCACCTGAGCTGCTGAAACTGCTGTCTAAATTTGCCACCTTGCCTTAGCTGTGTTAGCCTCCCCTCTGTCCTTCAGTGTGCTGGAGTGTCCTGTGGACGTCTGTTGGCCACACTGATGGCTGGGGCACTTCTGCAGGCTTAGCTTCCCACCCTGTCTCCCAGCCCCTCTCCTCTGGGCTGCTGTGGTTGGTGGTCTCCTGCCGCCTGGTATTTCAGATCTTCCTGGCTGTTACTTTTACTCTCCCCCAATTCTTCTCAATTCCTTGTGGTGCTGCTTGGGGGCCGATCTTTCAAATCCTCATTCCCCTACATCCCTGAGGCTTTCAGGGCCACATCACGGACAACACAGATATCAGGAGGGTGTCTAGGAATTCCTAGGCAAAGAGCTCAGGCACAGCTTCCCAGGTAGGGGAAACAGCTTGTGCTGAGCCTCAGAGGCAGAAAAGAACATGGTGTATTTAAGGTGTGACTTTTCAAACCTCTGACTGTGAACTTTGGTTATAATATGGTTCTCATTATTCACGTTCAGTTGAAAGAAAAGTTATAACAAATAACACTTAATACTCTAATGTTTTTTTCTCATCAAATAAAAAATTCTGACTTTGACCAACTAAATTGTCACCCATGCAACTCAGTACTGGGGATTGAACCTGGGGCCTCGCACATGCTAGGCAAGGTCTAACACTGAGCTACATCTCAGGCCCTTTTTAATTTTATTTTGAGACTTTGAGACAGAGTCTTGCTAAATTGTCAAGGCTGGTCTCAAATGAGGGATCCTCCTGTGTCAGCCTCCTAAGTAGCTAGGATAACAGATGAGTAATATCACCTCATGAAAATGCTTGAACACTTCTTTATGGTTTAGAGTGGATGAAGTCCAGATATGAGGGCCATTTTGATGAAAGAAGAAACTGAAAAAGGAAAATTGAATCCCAGAGCATCTTGTGCACTGGTTAAGCTTGCTTATCATTAGTCTGAAAGCCAGCAGAGGATTTAAATAGGTAGTACATGAAATGTGGGGTATGGGTAGGTTTAACTAATTTCTTATGATTTGTGGGGCAAAGGGTGGGTAAAGGACCAGTTAGAGACTTTTTTTTTTTTTGCTAGATAAGAAGTGATAATGATTGGACTAGGCAATTGGTGGATGAGCTGGAAAAGTAGACAGAGCCTGAGGCAGGAAGATCACAAATTCAAAGCCAATGTCAGTAACTTAGGCTCTAAGCAACTTAGGGGAGACCCTGTCTCAAAATCAAACTAAAAAAGGACTGGGGATGTGGCTAAGTGGTTAAACACCCCTGGGTTTAATTCCTGGTACCAAAAAGAAAAAGGAAAAATAAAAAAAAGAAGAAGAAAGAAAGAAAAAAAGACAATTTGAAGTTCTTATTGGACAGAATTTGTAGGTGTTAGTAGATCTGGAGTGAAAGGGAATGAAGGTGTTGAAGACGATGCTGGGGTCCTAGCCAGCGTGGAATTTCTACGAACCTATGTAACTGATGCTGAGCTACTCCTGTGAAATTGGCTCCTAAGAGGGGACAGTTAATATGCTCCACTTCAGAACCAGGGCAGGGGTTAAACAAGGTGGAACTGTCCATCATATCAGTATTCACATGCACCTGAGCAAGATCTAAAATAAAGGCCTCACATCACTTAGGGTATCTCTTCCCTCTCAAAGTAGATAAAATTGGGCCCAATCATTCTTCCACACCCTAGGGAAGCCCTCTACCCTCTTGCCATCCACTCTTGAAGTCCTCTGTGTAACTGGTGTTCTCCTGTGATATGTCACCTGAGCTTCTGCTTTTGACTTGGTTTAGTTTATGTGTCAATTGCTAAACCTACCCATGCTACTGCAGTTCCATGCCATGAGCTCTTCCCTCACTTTCCAGAAAAGCAAAGGGCCTCATTCACACTAGACCTTGTGCGTTAGATGGATTATAACAGGTTCGAGGAGATCAAATGTATTTTGCATTACAAAAATAGAAATTATCTTATAATAGAGTATTGGCCAATATTGCCTTAAAATGTCCCCTTGGAGAGTTTTCAGCTTGGAATCTAGGTTCCTGTGTTGTCTCCCTACCCTCTCACTTAACTTGTGTGCAACGAGAGAAAAGCAATCTTAAATTGAAATGCCCCTGTTTGTTCTTTCCATTTTCAACACATTATAGTTAGTATTTAGGCTCCCTTGTCTGTCCTCTGCTACTTACCATGCCATGTAACCAAAAATGGAGTAAACTCCCTCAGGAACATGTGGACTAAGCAAGGAGACAGTGGCTTCATCCAGGGGAAGTAGATGGTGTTGCCAAGGAAGGGACATGTGCTGGCTGGGCAGCCGTGAAGCAACAAATGTCCCCTTCATAAAACAACAAATGTCACCTCCTCTGGGCAGAATCCCCACCTCTTTTCTTTGTGTTTCCATGACTCATTGCCACTCTTTGGTTAGAGCACTCACTAGGTTTTGCTTCCTGGTTTGTTGTAAGCATCTAATATGTACCAAGGACACTGCTCATATACATATGTATATTCAGTCTTCCACCTGGACACTCCCAGTGGCAAGATCAGTGTTAGTCATTTCACCAGTGAAGACACCTAAGTTTTACCCACAGTGACTCATCCACATAAGTACCCACGTAATTTTTCTCCATCTCTGTCTCCCCAGCTAGTCTATGGTTTTTTTGAAATCCAGCACCACACTATCTTCTTATGTGGCTTTGAAGTGCTTGGTCCTTTGTTCACTGTAGGTCCTTAGTAATGGTTTGGATCAAACAAATACTTCAAAGCATGATGGTTGAGTGATAAAGCTTGTTTCTTGGCACTAAAATAAAATATGCATGCCTTTCTTCTGTGTTACGATGGAAGCAAACACTGGAATTTCTATTCTAGGTAAGTTCCCTTGCCTCAGAGAAGTTGAACTGTCCTACCTCCAAGAGATTAAAATAAAAAATAAGGTATGGCTGCCCTCTCAAGCCACTCCTCTACCAAGATTACTCACATCCTGGTTTGCTCATTTTGAGTTCACAGCCCTTAATTACGTACCACACAGCATGAATCATCCTGTCTGTTCCTCCAGAGAATACCAATTTGTCTTCCAGATTGTGCAGCCTTCTGGCACTATAGGAAGGAGTGAGAAGAAGCACAACAGAATTGCCTCTGCCCACCACACAGCCTTTTCCTCTGAGATGACAGTAATCTGACCTAGGACCACTGCTTGGAGCACTAAGAAGGAGAATGTAGACAGTTGGAGGCTACTTAATGGACAGAATTTGCAGAACTTATGGATAAACCCGTGCAGCAGAAGGGCATGGAAGGGGTTTTAATAAGGAGTAATGACTTTGCCACTGTGTGATACAGTACAGGTCATTTGTCCCCTAGTCTTATTACTAAAAGCAAAGCAGGGGTGGGGGTCAGTTCCTTTTGAGAGTGAAAATTCACCCTCCTGCTAAAAGTGACTCGAAGGCAGCTGGGTTTTATGATGCCAGGTTTCTCTTCTTTCTAATGCACTGCCTGTTGTTGCCTTATCTGCTTACTGACATGGAAACCACAGCACAAAGAAACACTCACCTACCTGGAATTTAATTGTCCTACAGCCTTAGAGGGCTCTGGGACAAAGCCAGGAGAAGCTGTTTATCAGGAAGAAGCAAGAAAGACTTGTGAACTGCCACAGCCAGCCTTGGCCTCACATAAGGTAGCTGCCATCTCTCCTTCAGTCCCTCAGGTTGCTCAGGCAGATCCCCATGACAGCATCTAACCATACAAGAAGTGGGCTTCTCTTCTAAGCTGGGTTAAAATTAGGAAGGTTGAGGGCATGTTAAAAAACAAAAAAAAGGCAGACACCTTCCCTCCCCAGTTTCCCTCTCTCCCCCTCCTTTCCTTTGTGTTCATTTTCAATACATAATCACCCTGGAATGGAGTTGAAAGAAGGTGCAGACATCTGATCTTAGTCATAGGAATTCATCCACACCACCTTCCCTGGCTTGCTCCTTCCAGAACCTTCTGCTCAGCTTTGTGATCCTGTATCCGGCCCTCACCTGACTTTTACACCTTCAACTCCAGCATTTGGTTAGACCCCTTGATTGAGGTCCAGTTGAGATTACTCTGTAGGTTTTAGATCACTCACCTAAGTTTTATCTGGGCACTGCCCAGAGCCTGAATTCCCATGACTTTGGGCTTCCTATGCCCAGCTTCTCTCATCCTCAGAGCACACAGCAATGAGAGGAGGAGATTCCTGCACCAACAACAGTGAGGGGGAGAGCATGGAACACACCCAGGTAGAAGAGATTCAGCTGCAGAGAGCAGACCAAAGAACCAAGGAAATGTATAAGTTGTGGTGTTCTACAGTGTGGGTTAACTGGAAGGCCTCTGGTTTAGAGTGGGTCACTGTGTCCCCTTATTAAACCACATTGCTCCCCTCTTGTTCCCCTGTAATTGAGAAGGTAGACCTGCTTAATTCTGTTCAAGTCCTGTTTAATTCTGACATTGTGTAATTCTACGGGCAGTAGAGTATACATTTCTGAGGGCCTCAAAGACATAATTTTATTACAGCATGGTGCAATAGTTAATATTCACAATAATGACTTTGGGTCATCAAGGAAAATTACATTATGCCCAATGTGCTTTTAAGGAAGGCCTCATAAAGTTTAATACATTTTAGAATGATTTTCCATCAGAATGTTAAATGAACATGCATACACACACATACACACACACACTCACACACATGCACATACACCATCATTGTATTTGGTACTGAAAAAGGTAACTTTTCTGTTATTCTGAAAACATGTCATCTTGAATGACTTACATTTCAAGGATTCTGCAGACTGAAGTGTTTTGGGTATGTGTAAAGCCTTTGATCAAAATAACTGCTTCTTACTAGGGTGTTTGTCAATCCATAAAAATGTTCCACATTAAACACTTTAGATAATTTTTTATGGGCTCAATTAAGATTGTTTTTCCATAGTATGTATTATACATTTTAATATTTTATCCTCACGACACGTTTTCCTCTAAAACAGGACATATTGAATTAACCTTTTCTATTAATTTATACATTATTGATCTTATAATTTATATTTCAGGAAATAGAGTTTTTCTTCATTGACCTGCTTCTTTCTGTTTGCATATTTATATCCTTTGAAATAGTTTGGCTATTGTTCCTTCAGTGACAGAAAAGCTTAAAACACTTAGTCAGTACTAACAATTTCCACCTGTGAACCTTCAAGCCAGGACCCTCTTGAAGTAGTCCATGTTGGAACATTGCTTTGAGATGGCTGATACTTCTGTACCATTTAAGCATATCAAAGGATATTTTTGCTGCCATGGGAGAGAAGTTTGAGATGTTACCATTGACCAGAGATGTAGCCTGTTTCCCTGCTCAAGTGTACAAGAGCAATCCTTAGCATGTAACTCACTTTAAGAGTTTGGGCTCTGAAATAAATATGGTGGCTATAAAAGAATAAAGTTGGTCTGTTATTTCCTGAGCATGATGGGATCAGTGATATCTTATTAAGGATTCACACAGTATTTTATTCTCCAGGAGACATCAGATCTGATATGGCACATTCTAAACTAGTGTCCAAATTTGTTCTTTCCAATGAGGAAATATAATATAATATGAAATAAGGACTCACCAGGGAATCATTTTTTTTCAATGAAAATTCTTAGAATCATTTGACTTTTAGGATATGTAAAAGCAATAATTTTCTTTCTGCCAGTTAGTGTGTAAGTCTTGCTCAACATAGTCACTTCAGCCAAGTCACTTAACCTTCATGGTCTTTAGTTTTTTCCTGAGATATAAAATGGGGAATAAATGCGATGACCTCCGATGGCCCATTTGGCTCTCTTCACTCTCTGATTTGCTAGTGATCCACAAGATGAAGGACACTTTCTTTTTGCCAAATGTTGCTAATTGGGTTGCAGAAAATTAGTGCAGAGTTTTGAAGCCAGTTAGAAGTATTTAGTATTTAACTCTTGCCCAGGCAATCCTGCAAGTTTTTGAGGATTCAGAAGCGGAAGCATCGTTTGATACATATGAGAGATCCCAGATTGTGGTGACGGCTGGGGCAGATTCACTATTTAGTCAGATGTTTTATTATTCAAAAGAGTCTGGCTAGCATTCCCAGAAACCTCTGAGACACCAGAGATATTGCTTGCACACGAAATGTGGATTTGGGGGTAAGCTTTCTGAATTTGCAGATGTGGCTTTTTGAGAGCTTGTTTACTGTCCTTTTTACCTTGGGAAAGTACCTCCCCCAAAAAGAAAAAGTCCTGGAATCAGGAGGAGAGGAATAAAGAACATATGTATTGCTATGTAATGAGGAATACATGGGGAGTTGAACGATTTTGAAGATTCTTGAATGAAACAAATTTGCAAATTATTGTTAAATCTAAGCAAAATGATTATAATATAACCTAATTTGAGAATATTAATAGTGTTTACATGTTTATGGTTAAATTATAGGCAATTTCTATATTCATATATGCCTGTGGATTCTTAATATTTAAGAAGCTATATTATTTCTATAACTGGAAAATTAATTGACATGAAAATTGGGCATCCTCTTGGACTGCTTCTTCTCTGTTTTCAAGGGTATATTTTGTCCAAGTTGCATGACTCTTAAATGGTGTTGCTTTTTTACTTAAATCAACAAAGAATATTAAGACTGCTCTTAGAAATATTGCTTGAGGATCCTAAATTCCCTGTTAACAAGATTATTAAACAGCTTTTAAGTGCTTCCATTTCCACTATCCAGTGTGATTGAACATTTTGGTGAGGACATGCTATTTCAATTCTCCTAACTCAAACATGGCATATCGGGACAGAAATCCTGTGATTCTCATTTATGACCTTCACTTGTTGTCTAAAGGCTTCTTGGTTTTTCAGTTTGGGATATGTACTCTGGTCAAAAGTACTCCATCAATTTATCTTACTCTCTCCAATCAAGGATTTCTTGATAATATGACCTGATTATGAAAGAGGTATGCCATGGTCATTTTTCTTGACTGTGCACCCCAATTATTTGATTGCAAACCATTTTGTGTACCTGTATTAGATCTGGTATCTCTTGTTCTTTGCATAGAAGAAATAAAGTTAAATGAGAAAAATTGAACATAATTGCAGTAAAGGAGGTTTTCTGAGAACTGTAGGATGGACAAATAATTGCCCATATATGAGTTTGTCTTTTGGATTGGTGCAGAGGCTTATGATAGTCTGTTTTTTTTGCCTCTAATTCTGTTTAGTTATGATAGCTATTGGTTAAAAGTTTTATCTCTGGATGCATTTTTTTCACTTAGTGCTAACTTAGAGACTTTGAGTAAATTATCAGTTATCTTTTCTATGCCTCACTTACCTTCCTTTTTCAATGGAGTTCATAGTTTTATCAATGCAGTTTTTTCAATGGAGTTCATTGAGAAAGGAGAATTCTACAAGTTCTTTATAAAATACCCAGGACAATGTTTTACCCAAAGTGTGTAGCACATATAAGTTCTTATTAAGTATAATACCTCTTCATAATAACTATATTGAATTTTTTCCTCATTGTATCCTGAATTAATCTAGGTGTTGTTTCCTTGTTATATTTTAGTCTAATACTGCATATCCATTATTGTTTTAAATATTAATACAAGTAAACTTTACACAAATCCCTTCCCCACATATCTGAAAGTAAGTGAAAAAGTACAACTTCTGAAATGTAATCCATATGATTTTATTTTCTAGTGTTCATGTAAAAGAGATTTAGTAGGAGAGGCTTTTTCTGCATTATTAAATGGAAAACCTCAACAGGTTCATTACTCTTGGGTAATAGGAAGTCCTAAGTTCACAGTCTGCACAAAGTATAGTCTCAATTCTGAAAATAGGTTGTCTAGTCCAATATATTAGTCAATGCTCCATCTTCATTCAGACCTCTCCCATGCCAGGGAAGTTTCAGATGGCCACCTGTCTGCAGGGAATCAAGTATAGTCAGATCTGATCTTCACACTGTCCTCCTCCTCCCTCCTTCCTTCTCTGGAGCTGTTGCTTCCAACCCTAGCAGCTTCAAAACAGGAAGGTAGGAAAGGAATATGAGGCACGGAGTTCTTTCTGGAGTGATTATGTTTAGTTTATAGTATCCTGTGTTCTTTGGAAGCCATCCTCTGACAGTGACTCCCATGACCTGGGAGAAACATTCCATCTATCCCGTTGCAGCAACCTGCTCAGCTTGTGGAGTGTCCCTCTACAGGGCCTCCTTCCATCCTCTTTCCCCTGCCCTTTTCCCTGGAGAAGAACTCCGAATCCCTCTCAGCTGTTTGCTCTCCCATGCATCTCCACTTCTGATCCACAGGATGTACTCACAGATGTGTTCTGATGGTTGGAACCCAACGATAATGCCTATGTGCTGCCAGGGCAGTTAGGCCATTTCTCACTCTGTAGGTCAGATCTTAGTTCACTATGTTCCTATTTTGATTATGGGGCCCATTTTTCTCCAAAGAAAACTTCTACATAAATTTCCCTTCATACAAATCTCCTTCTGCTACAACAGCCATACAGCAGGCTCCTGGCATCTGTTCCGACGACAACTTTCTCTTGGGTGGACCCTCCCACACTGTCATTGATATCTATTATCTTAGTATCCTTGGCATATCAATTGAAACATCAGATTTAAAATGCATTTCATGTAGTTTAAAAATATTCCAGAAATGTTCCAGTGATTATTATAGAGCATGTGGTCTACAATGATTCCAAATTTAAAAACAGCTAAGGCTACATAAAATTTTATACAATTTAAACTTTTAGCAATGGTTGGAATATTTTTTTTTTAAGAAAGAGGGAGAAAGTGTGTTTGAGAGAGAATCAGTTCCACTGAGATTTTCATCTGGTTTTTTTTTCTGATACTTAGCCGTACACACAGCACTGGGGTTGGAACCCAGGTCCCCATGCATGCCAGGCAAGTGCTCCACCATTGAGCCACTGCCCCATTCCAGTGGTTGAAGATTTAAAGAGGAAAATATGTCATGCAGTGAAGGAGAACAAACATTTCTGACCATCATCATTAGGATTTTTTCCTTAAATGCTGACTCTACAATTGAATTCTAAGATGAGAAACAAAGAATACTTATTTTACAATGAAGTAAAATGACCTTTTAGCTATACAGTTAGAAGTTTCACTAATGGATTTAGCTCCATCAGAAAGAGAAGTTCCATTTAATTTTCTGCCTATCATCCACAAATATAATAGATTACAATGCTAATGGGGAATTAATTGTGTGACAGTGGAAATAAGTTTGCATAAAATTCATTTGCTTGAAAATAGAAGCAATCATATTTACCACATTTTCAGCCTGCAAAAAAAGTGGTGTAGTGGCAGTAGAGTTAAACTATGGTTAGAACAAAATGCACTACTAAGCATAATTGAAAAATAGCATTTTGTTAGTGATTGCAATTGAGAATTTAAAAATGTGAACAAAAGTAATGCAATGTATTTGCTTGGGATAAACACACTTAAATGTAAGAATATTGTACTTTAACTGATTAAGTGCAAACAAGGTACACTTTAAGTTGTGCACAAACATCAACACTTTGAGAAATGGGCTTCCAATTCCCATTAATGCAAATAATGATTACAGAACTGTGATTTCCAGAGGACTTCTTCACTCTTTTGATGAGAAAGTTATATTTAGCCTGTATGTATACATTTTTCCTTTCTCTGCGTATCTACTATCTTTTTTTAATTTTACAGTCAAACCAATTGATGATTATTTTGAGCATGAAAGATTTACAGTAACTGCACTATATGAGAATTAATTCATTCAATGAATTTTCATTGCTAAATGTAGTATCTTATTTAATCTTACTGAGTCATGTGTATTAGAAGGCAGGAATCTAGTTATTATTGATTTGGCAAAATGGCTATATTGATTTTCAGTCTTCCCAAATTCAGAGGGAAATGAGGTTCTTATGAATTTGGTTGTTGAAGAAAACATATCAAAGAACTGTAGCTCTGGAAGCCAAAATTAATTTGTAGTCCAAGAAAGGAAAAGTATTTCATAGTATTTTATTCTTTAATAGTTGACTCCATTGTCCTGGATTAAATAGATACCATCCTAAGCAATTGCTTCATGTCTCTTAATTAAGTACAAGAAATAAAGATTCTTTAAAGGTTAGCAGAAGTTTAAATTTTGTATCAAACTTGAGTCAAAGAATCAGTTTCTTAAACAGTTTTTATACATGAAAAATGAGATGATTTATTCACTTTCTGTTAAAGACTGTTATTATCCTACAATGGGGAAGAAAGTTTTTGAATATTACCAGTCAGGGTCTAATAAAAAAGATAGAAACCATACATTAATTTGAACAGAGAAAGTTAATACAAGAATTATCAACTATAAGAGAAAAATGGAGTAAGAAATAAAGAGGACTCTAATATCAGAACAGTAGATAGAAGGAGAAACTAGAACCTCTGGAGTGAGGTTGAACATCCAAGGAGGAGGTTCTTCTCTCCCTGAAATCTAGGCCTGAGATACAGATCTTGTTGAAGAGACAAAGCCAAGGTCACAGATGCCAGTTGTTCTGGAGCCTTCCAGGCAAAGCTTGCTGGAAATGTGTTCCTGGAGCTTGTGGGAAATAAATCCACCCTATAGGGTTCTTGGGGAACTTGTTCACAAGGAATTGTACAGAGACATTCTGTTACAAAACCACCTGAGAAGGGTATGGGGGAGGGTGCTGGGTGGCGAGTGGTGAGGGGAGGGTACTGGGTGGTGAGTGGTGGGGGGAGGGTACTGG
>PVKS010016437.1:0-43959 GCA_004027875.1 Aplodontia rufa | reverse complement strand
AATTTTATTTAGTTTTTCCTGTGGCTTTGGTTGCTCCAACTCTTGATTGTGCACATGGTGCTGGGGTTTGAACCCAGGTCCTTGCACATGCCAGGCAAGCACTGAAACCGCCGAGCCACCCCTCCAGGCCTTCACTGTGTGTTCTGTGATGCAGTTCCATTACTTGGAATCAGTTTGTCTGAGTCTGGCCTCTGGTTGTGTTAGCATAGGTCCAGGGTGGTGCTTCCTCCAGGCTCACGTGGTCCTCCTATCGGCTGACACCCTTTTGAGGTCTAGACCCCTCTCTGCTGGCTGGAAGATGAGCTCTTCCTAACCTTGCATAGGCGCTGAGGGTTTGACCCACTCACTCCTTCCTAGTGATTTGTTCCCTGGTGTCAGTGGCTCCCTCCCCAGCACTCCTTGATCACCACGTACCTGCAGGGCCCTCTTCTGCAGCTCTCTGGAGCATGCTTCTCTGTCTTTCTCCAGACCCTCAGCCTTCTCCCTCTTTTTGTGCAGCAACCACCTCTTCGGTATTTTGCCCTACAAATTCTGATTGCCTAGCTCTTGCTGAACTCTGACCTCGGCTTCAGGTCTTTTCTCTGTCCTCCTTCCCTGGTCCTTACCCTCCTAACCATCAACTTCATTAACCTCCCGAGGGGCCACAGGAGCAGTCCCACTCGCACAGCCACCGGTGCTTGGTTGTTGTAGCACCTCGGGCTGCCTGATACTGCCCATAAATTCCACTGGAGCGTCAGGCATGTGCTGCCCTACCCGCTCGATGGAGGTGGCAGGATTAGAGGAACAAACCCTCCAAAGTCAGAGCTAAGGGTCCCAAAGTATCAGACGACGAGAAGTAATTACCTCTGACTTTAGTTCCCATGTTGGATTTATTTTTCTGTCTTACTGATTCCTTAGCTCTGTTTTCTTGCATTGATGATGGTTGGCAGAGGGGATTGAAAAGCCAGCCGGTCCAAATGTAGGATTTTTTTTACAGAGAAACTTCAAAGCACACAATCCACTCACTGAAGGCTGGGCATAAGCCACATGTGCCCCAGCTCTGGCCGCTGTGGATATCTTGCTGCCTGCGGGCTCTAATCATTCCTTTTGAAACTTTTCACTGCCTAGGATTAAATGGCTAGAGGATGGGAGTCAAATCCTCTTTGGAAAGGTGCAAGAAGATTGCGTCTACGTCCTCATTGACACGTCTCACTCGATGAAGAGAAAACTGGACTTGGTGAAGGACAAACTCATCCAGTTCATAAAGGTTCGAGGGAACTGCCAGGTCCACGCATTGGGGGGCCCGTGTGTTGCAGATACCTCTGCACCAACCATCGTGTGTGTTGGCTCACAGCGTGGACAGGGAGGTTTGGCACTAAAAACCCCATAAGAGATCCAGTTTGGAAAATGTTGCACTTTGCCCATCAGAAATTCATCAGTTCTCCTTTGCAAACAGACCTGTGCTCTGGAGGGTCCTTCCTGCCACATGCGGGTTGTTGAAGAGAATTTCTATATCCATTGCATTAGGCTTCCTCTGTCCCGAAGCCTGTGATACACAGAAAGCCCGGTTGTTGCCCAGTTATTTATTAAATTGGCATTTAGGATGAGTGTGTCCCAGAATGGATACATGGAAGGATGCATCAGGCTACTGAACAGAAGCTCCCAACTCTTACTCTGCCTGCCCTGGCTACGAGTTGTACGACTGAAGCAGGTTGCTGAAGTTTTCTGACTCTAATTTCCACACCTATAAATGAGTATAATAATACTCTCGGGGCTCTGCTGTATTGATGCATTAGCTATAGAATAGTAGCAGGGAGTGTTTGAAAAATACAGATTCAGCTTTTAATCTGATAAAACTTTACTGGAGACTTAGGGACTGATGGAAGGCACATTAATAGATACATAACTGGATAATGGATTTTCCCAAAAGTTGTGATCAGAATGATTCTCTCATTTGGTATTTCTTTTCTTTAGAGAAATTTAGAGATATTGCATTTAGTATTCAATTCAGCATACCATTAATATCATTATTAAAGTCAATATTTAATGCCACATTATATGTATATTAGCTTATACATGTGTATGGCATGCACAGTGTATATTTATACCTTCATGTGTATGTTTGTAAGAGTCTTACCATCCAAACTATGTATTAATTTTTTTTATCTTTTAAAGAGAGAAGGACACTGGCTGGAGCGGTGGCTCAGCAGTTACAGCATTTGCCTGGCATGTGCGAGTATGTGAGTTCAAACCCAAGCACCACACACACAACTGAGTGTCTGAGCAATGAAAACCACGTGAAAAGCTAAAAAAAATTTTTTTTTATTCTGTCTCTCTCTCTCTCTCACTGTCCTTCTCTCTTTAAAAAAAAAAAGAGAGAGAAAGACAGTGAGAGAGACAGAGAGAATCAACTTTGACTGAGTTTTTCACATGGCTTTCGTTGCTCTGACACTTACTGCGTACGTGATGCTGGGGTTTGAACCTGTGTACTTGTGCATGCCCGGCAAGCGCCACAACCGCCGAGCCACCGCTCCAGCTCCCCCGTATTAATTTTATTTACGTGCATTTTGTACTAGAAATGATTTTTTCCTATTGCACGTAATGTTCAGCTTCTAGAACTGAAAATTGGTATCCTAGCAAATAAAAATTATCTGGTTGAGAGCTTCCCTGAGCTTCTCCTACATGTGAGTGGGTTTATGGTTAAATAATAATTGTCTCTTACAGGAACAGCTGAAATACAAAAGTAAATTCAATTTTGTGACATTCGACGGTCAGGCAGTTACCTGGCGGGGAAAACTTGCTGAAATCAATGAAGATAATCTGCAGCAGGCTCAGTCCTGGATTAGACACATCAAGGTAAAATGGAGATGAAATCTGGGTGCAAAAACCTGAGTATTTTTCTTCTGAAGATAGAATTTTTTTTTTCAATGTTGGGGATTGAACCCAAGAGTGCTTAGTCACTGAGCCACATCCTGTCCTGTTTTTACTTTGTATTTTGAGACAGGGTCTAAATTATTTAGGGCCTTCACTAAGTTGCTGAGGCTGGCCTCGAACTTGTGATTCTCCTACCTCAGTCTCCTGAGTTTCAGAAATTACAGGCATGTGCTGCCATGCCCGGTGGAATAGGAAATTATTTTTTTAAATTATTATTTAACCCAGGAGTACTCAACTCCTGAGCCACATTCTCAGCACTTTTTATTTTTTAGTTTGAAACAGGGTCTCGCTAAGTTGCTTAGGGCCTCACTAAATTGCTGAGGCTGACTTTGAACTTGCAATCCTTCTGCCTCAGCCTCCTGAGCCACTGTAATTACAGGTACCCAGTGGGAGAGAAATTCTTTTTTTTTTTTTTTTTATTAAGAATATTTTTATTTTATTTTTTTTTATTTTTTATTTTTGAACAACCTTACAAGATTTTAACAAAATAATATAAAATGTGTATAAATTGTGTATATATTCTGGATATTGCAGTTATCCCCAGGAGTGCCCCCCCCAATTACCCTCCCTTATCCCTCCCTTCCCCTTCCCATTATAACTCTAAAAAAGTATTAGATTGTTGAGCTGCAAGGACAGCAGTGGTTTCACGTGGATGTTCATTTGTTTATAAAGGTCATATGAATTCAGTTCCATTGGCCAATATCTTAAAATTTAGATAAGTGTCTAGTCACATTGTCCCCTGGGGATTGGTCCCAGGACCCCTGCACACCCAGGATGCCAGTCCATGGATGCTCAAGACCTTATCTAAAGTGTCATAGTACTTGCATAGAATACGCAGTCTGGATGATTTCTGAAGCCTAATACAATCTAAATGCTATGCAAATAGTTGTTTACTATTTAGGTAATAAAAACAAGAAAAAGGTCTGTCTACGCACGGGACAGGTGCAGTGTATTTACCCCCAAAACAATTTCCATCCGTGGTCAATGGAATCCTTTGATACCTGTGGATACAGAGGGTCCCCTGTGCTGTTTCCAGTGGGTCATTGGCTCAGGTCTCAGCCACTTGGTGAAAACAGATTTCAAGATATAATATTTTTCATATTCAGTTGTTCAGATCTGTCTCCCATGACACTTCATTATTGTTTCTAAGGAGTAGTTGCGGTGCTTCTTCAGGATGAGCTTTGTTAGGAAGAAACGGGCTTGTGGAGGCTGAGGCTTGTGGAGGCTGGGGCTTGTGGAGGCTGGCAGTGCAGTCGGAGCCTGGGGGACTGAGAGCAAGAAGGGAAGAGGGTATGGGACCCGGGGACCCAGGGAGGAGGAGGTGGGACCATTCCTGCAGACCTGCACTTTGCTTGCAGAATTTTATAGCTGCTGGTCTTGGCACTTACATGGAGGAGGATTTTCCTTTCACTAGATCTCTCACCTAGAACTTACCTTGATTTTAAAAGTTCTGCAGAACCATCTGGCATGCCAGACTGTTGAGAGATGCTGAAGTTGAAACCAGGTTGTTAAAAAGTCAAATACAGGTCATAAACCTTTTTTTTTTTTTTTTTGAGAGAGGGAGAGAAAGAGAAAATCAGTCTTATTTATTTTTCCATCTGGCTTTCATTTCTACGACACTTAGTTGTGTATGTTGTTGTGCTGGGATTCGAACCCGAGTCCTCACACATGCCAGGCAAGCGCAGTACTGCTGAGCTACTGCTCCAGCCCCATAGGCCTCTCTAAAGTCGGTCAGTACCCGGGTTTAGAGTCCTAGCTTTGACAGGAGGCCACAAATGGGGATTAGCAGATCTCCCTAAACCTCTGTAAGTCTGACACCCATATGCCCAGGGTTCCCTTGGGATTTATTTTTAAAAATGGGAGGAGGAGTGGAGCAGTGGCTCAGCAGTTACGGGGCTTGCCTGGCCTGCATGAGGATGTAGGTTTGAACCCCAGCACCGTGTACACAATGAGGAATCAGAGCAACGAAAACCACATGAAAAACTAAATAAAATTGACTCTCTCTCTCTCTTTTACTGTCCTTCTCTCTTAAAAAAAAAGGGGGGGGAGGGAGGAGGATATATGTTCTACAAGAAATAATAATACCTGTAAGATTTTGACCTGACTGGCCCCAGTGTCCTGGGAGAGTGTGAAACTCATGCCCAACTTGTTAAATTTCCAGAATGAATCAAGGAAGTTACTATGACACATGTTCCCTCCTTTTACAAACTGTAGGAAATATCTTGCTAACTCAGAGCCCATTATTTTTTAGGGTTGTGCTAACAAAATATCATATATAATCTCAGTGAATAAATAACAAATAAGGTCAAACATCTATTTACATTTTAGCCATTTGGCTAAAACCATAACTGTAATTGTTTTGGTAATGCATGTTCTGCTGTCTTTAAAAATCTTCATTGCCTCTCCCTTGTTGCTTATCAAATGTCCAAATTTTTTTCTCAAGATGACCAGTGAAAAAGAACTTGTGGTGTATACACACAGTGGAATACTACACAGCCTTTTATTTCCAACAACGTTATGCAAATAAAACATTATGTTGAGAGAAATAATCTAGCACAGAAACCTAAATACTGCATGACCTCACTCATAGGTGACATTGAAAGAAGTTGAACTCATAGGCCCAATGAGTAGAATATAGTTGTCAGGGACCAGGTGAAGGGGGTAAGGGGACTGGGAAAGGCCGAGGAGAGGGCGTAAAGTCTCAGTTAAACAGGAGGAACAAGCTCCGGAGATGTGTTCCACAGCACAGAAACTGTAGCTAATAATAACGTGTACTTGAAAAGTGCTTAGAGAGCAGACTTTGAGTGTTTTCACCATAAAACATATACAAGTTACAGATAGGCGTATCAGTTTGATTGAATCGTGCCTCAGTATGTACACGTCATATACCATTCGTATGTTTAATTATTGTCAACAAATGAAAGCAGCAATACTAATAACCAGGATGACCAGATTCTCCGGTCATTCGTTGCCTAGTTTGGTCCAGTAATTGATTTGGTAAACCCAGGACACCACTCCTGGGGTTCTGAGCCTGCTGTGCGCTGGTGTCATGGAGCAGTGGACGCAGCTATTCCTGGGTCCCCAGAGGTGAAACCTGGGTTGGTACCTGCTGGGTAGCTGCAGGTGAGGCCTGGCTGGCGCAGGTGAGTGGGTGAAACGCAGGCACCGATTCTCGACCGTCTTCCCCGGGGTGCTCAGTCCGGCTTCCTCCCACCTTTCCCGCCACCGTTCCCACAAAGCCCAACAGTGGGCTTGGCAACAAGCACTAATGAGGCTGGACTCAGAGGGGAGCACTCTTCCATTGACCATCTGAGCTCATTTCCTAGTGCCCAAACCCTGCACAAGGGTTGAGTTTTGATTTTTAGTTTTATATTTGAAACGATTTTGCAGGAGTTGCAAAAACCAGTGTAGAAAGTCCCCCGTGCCTTTCTCCTCCCATCCTCTAAGGTCAACGTATGGCCCAGCCAGTGCAGAAAGTCCCCATGCGCCTTTCTCCTCCCGTCCTCTAAGGTCAACGTATGGCCCAGCCAAGGCAGAAAGTCCCCTGTGCCTTTCTCCTCCCATCCTCTAAGGTCAACGTATGGCCCAGCCAGGGCAGAAAGTCCCCTCTGCCTTTCTCCTCCCGTCCTCTAAGGTCACCATCGGCCCGGCCGTGGTTTATTTATCACTCCGAGAGACTCACAGTGGTGCTGTGAACGGAACCACAGGCTTCCTTCAGGTTCCAACAATTTCCGTCTTATGTTCCAGGACCTCGAGCTACATTTAGTTTCAGGGTCTCCTCTGTCTTCTGTTGGCAACACTTTCTCAGTCTTTCCTTGTCTTTCATGACCTTGACCCTTTTGAAGCGTTCTCAAAAGGGACGTTTTGTAGAACGTCCCTCAGTTTGGTTTGTCTGGTATTTTCTCACGATGAGATTAGGGTTTTAGATTTCGAGGAAGACTGTCACCAAGCGAGCTGCCAGGCACATGTGATGTTGAATTGTATTATTATCAGCAATGTTGACATCCAGCATTTAGTTAAGGTGGCATCTGCCATGTTTCTCCCCTGAAAAGTTAATATTTTATCTTAATAACTAACGAACGTTTGGGTGGCAGTGTTTTGAGGCTATGCAATCGTCCTTCATTCCTTAAACCTTTGCCCACCAAGTTTTGCAGTCAGTGATGGATCCTCTCTACAGCAGTTATGACGAAGCTAATGGTGATTTTTCTATCTCCTTCCTTCCTTCTTTTTGCATTTATTTGTTGGAATCTTCTATAAGGAAGAGTTTCCATTTTCCACCATTTATTTGTTCATTCATATGCATATACTTTATTATAGACTCCTGAGTATTTTGTTCTCAGAGCTATAATCTAATGCAGTTCTTTTTAAAAATATTATTACTGAAATTATTTCCATTTTGACCATTGGGAATTCTTTCAGGCTGCTTCCTGTGTCTTTTAAACATGAATCCAAGACTGGGTCTGGTGGTGCACGCCTGTAATCCCAGTGGCTCAGGAGGCTGAGGCAGGAGGATCACAAGTTAGAGACCAGCCTCAGCAACTTCAGAAGCCCTAAGTAATTTAGGAAGACCCTGTCTCAAAAAATAAAAAAAGGCTGGGGATGTAGATCAATGGAAAAATACCCCCTGAGTTAAATCCCTTGTACCATAAATAAATAAATAACATGAATCATACACACAGACACACACTCACACACATACTCACTTCCTTACTTTCTGGCACAAAAATGTGTTTCACAATCATCTTGTATTTTGCCAGCCCCAACCCTGAAATCTAGCAGTTTTTTTTTTCTTTTTAAGATAGAGGGACAGGAGGGGTGGGGGAGAGAGAGATAGAGATAGAGAGAAAGAGAGAGAATCAACTTTATTTAGTTTTCATGTGGCTTTTGTTGCTCTGATACTTCATTGTGTACGTGGTGCTGGGGTTCAAACTCACATCCTTGCGCATGCCAGGCAAGCGCCCTAACTGCTGAGCCACCGCTCCAGCCCCAGTGTACCAGTTTTTTTAAGGGTTACTCATTTCTTTATTAGAAATGGAGTTTAGAAACCAAGATCATGGTACCCAGGGTGCTTATTGCTACTGGAATTGTTCCACTGCCTCAAGACCTTCTTAATAGAAAGATGGAAGAGTGTGTGTGTGTGTGTGCGCATACATATTTTTCTTTCTTCACAAGCATCTATTTCTGTATCTGTTTATCTGTACGTTAGCATTATATAAACTGACTTTACACTGATACCTCTGACTAGAGTTTGGTTGAGCCATGGGGTAACTGGTAATGAACCTACTTGCCTGTTTGTAAATTCTGTGAACCAATCCCAGGGATGCCAGGGGACAGCTCTATCTGGGGACTCCTTTCTGGTTCACTGAATTAGGGGTCTCTTCTTTTGCCAACATTTGCACTGTCTTTATTACTATAACTTTATACTAAATCTTGAAATCAGCTATCATGAGCCCTCTTCTTTCCAAAAATTTTTTAGCTATTCTAGTTCCTTTGACCTGTCGTATAAATTTTAGAATCTATTGTTGAAATCTCCAATAAACAGATGTGCAATGATTTTGATTAGGATTGCATTAAACCCGTAAATCAGAATCAGGAGAGCTGACATTTGAATTCTGACCCTCTGTCTTTCTCTCCATTTATTTGTGCCTTTTTGTTGCTATCATAAGTGGTACTTTTAACTGTTACATTGTGTTTAGTACAGTTGATATTTGCAGCTGAGCGTGGTGGCGCACACCTGTAATCCCAGCAACTCTGGAGCCTGAGGCAGGGGGATCACAAGCTCAAAGCCAGCCTCAGCACTTAGCAGCTCAGTGAGGCCTTAAGCAACTTAGTGAGTCCCTGTCTCAAAATAAAATATAAAAAGGGCCAGTGATGTGGTTTAGTGGTTTAAGTTCAATCCCTGGTAGCACCCCCCCCCCCAAAAAAAAACCCAGCAACAAAGTACAGTTGAAACTTGTGTGTGGCCGTCAGATCTTTTGGCCTTACTAAACTCACTTGTTTTGGATTTATTGTAGATTATCTAGGATTTTCAATGATGTTATCTATGAATAGAGATGATTTTCTTTCTTTCTATCCAAATTATATAGCTTCTATCTCTTTTTCTTGCTTCAACGCAGTGGCTGGGAATTTCACTTTGAAGAGAAGTGAGAGAGAACGTCCTGATCTTATAGGGAAAGGTCCCAGTCTTTCACCATTCAGTACTTTGCTAGCTGTGGGTTTTTTTTGTGGCTTTATTAGTTTTTTTGGATATGATTTTCTCAAGTTAACGAAGCTCCCCTCCATGTTTGGTTTGCTGAAAATTGTGGTCATAAACGAATGCTGAATTTAATCAGATGCGTTTTCTGGGTCTGTTGAGCTGACCTGTGTGGTTTGTAAATAATGGTGAATCACCTTGGTTTATTTGGTCTTGCATTCTTGATAATCTCCGCTTGTTCGTGAGGTATCACCCATTTGTATATCCTGCATTAAATTTGTCAAAACATCTTGCTGAGGATGTTTGTGTCTACGTTTATGAAGGAGGTTATTCTATAGATCTCTTTTCTCAGAAATAATGGTCGGATTTTGGTTTCAGAGAACACAGCCTTTGTACTATGGGTTGGGAGGTGTTCACTCTTCTTTTTTTTTTCCTGGAAGAGACTGTGTAGAATTGGTGTTTGGTTTGGTTTTGGTTTTTTTAGAATATTTTCCCCCCTTAACTGTTTGGTAGAATTTACCAATGAAACCATCTGGGTCTTGACTTCTCTTCGCTGGAAGGCTTTTAACTATGAATTCAGCTTCTTTAGTACGTAAAGGACCATCGAGGCTATCTGAATCTCTTAGAGTTAGTTTTGCTCATCTGTTTCTTGGAAGGAAGTGATCCCTGTGCCAAGTGGTTGGATTTAGGGCAGGGAGTTGTTCATAATATTCCCTATCGTTCCTTTTTTTCACCTTCTTGGGATCCACGGTGATGTTCTTTGTTCGCTTGTGATAGTGGGAATTTTTGCCGACTCATTTTCCCTTTTGATTTCAGTAATTTTCTTTCTTTCTTTTTTTTTTTTTTTAAGAGAGAGGAACAGTGAGAAAGAGAGAATCAGTTTTATTTAGTTTTGCATGCGCCCTTCGTTGCTCTGACACTCCGTGTGTACGTGGTGCTGGGGTTCGAACCCGTGTCCTTGTGTGTGCCAGGCAAGCGCTGTAACCGCGGAGCCGCCACTCCAGCCCTGATTTCCTGCCCCCCAAAGAACCAGTTTTGGGTTCCATTAACTTTCTAAGTTTTAAAAATGTTTTCAATGCCATTGATGTCTGGGCTTATTTCATCATTTCTTCTACTTTTTGGGGGGAGTTCTTTTTATTTTAATGAGTGTAAGATTTATGTCTTTCTTTCCTGTCAATATTGAAGGTGGTGATGAGGACTAGACAACCTCCATTTGTAGATCTCCCTTCGCCATCAAGATGGTAACTCCCTCCCCTGTCTTTCCGGGGACCCCTTCCGGTACCCACCCATCCTCTTCGGGTGACCTTTGCTGACACACTCTGCCTCTTTCCGGTGACCCTCACCACATAGGTCTACGTCTTTCCAGGGCCCCTACTCTCTCCAGCCTCCACCTACTTCCTCTTTGTACCCGCCTCCACCTTAACTAGCCAACCACAGAGATTGTGCACTGAGCTCCTCCAATCAGAGTGAAGGGCAGCATTGCCTCAGGTTGGAGTTAAAAAACCCCATTTTCCTTGCTGTGATTGCAAATTTTTTTCTTTCACCCTTAGCTGGCAGAAGTAAATTTTCTGCCTTCCTGGCCCACACCTGACCACGTGTTTGATTTCATTTACAACATGAACAATCTTAAATGTTGACTCGCAGCAATATATAGTATGCCATCAAAATAAAGGCAGGGACGTCTGCAGCAGATGACTCCCCGAGATGCCTGCTCCCAGCCTCAGGGATGCCACTGACCTTGGAGTTGAACGGTGTCAGAGGCCACCCCAGCTGATAGGGCATGGTGGCCAGGGCCTGCCAGCCTCAGTAAGCAGCAGTGCTTGAGGTCTCTAAGCTGCGTTCTCCAAGGCAGCGTTGAAACTTCCAAAGCACCTGTGATAACTGTTTCCAATCCCAGTCCTGAGGCTCACTACCTGAGATTCTAAGGGGGCGCCCAGGCATCAGCATTAAAAGAATCAAGTAGACTTTATTTTTTAAAAAATATTTACAGAAAAATTAAGCAGCTAGTACAAAGAATTCCCATTAAGCTTCATACCCAGTTTCCCCTGGTATTGAGTACTTACGTTAGTTTGGTATATTTGTGAAAATTAATGAACCAGTACTGCTGTATTACTAACGAGAGTCCATCCCTCATTCAGATCGCTTCACTGTGCACTTAATGTCCTGTACTGCACTAGGTGGTTGGGTGCCCTGGGGCGGCTCCTGGAGGGTCAGGGACACACACCATCACCCTGACATTGACCTTGCTTGCCTGGCTTCTCCGCTGCAGAAATCACTCCCTTTCCCTAGGGTGGCCCTTGGAGGAAGTCACAATGCACAGCCATGTTCCAGGGTGCGTTTTGCTGCCCCTCCTTGAGGACAGAGCATCTGCATAAATTACGTAGAATTCTGCACGGCTCGGACTCCTCTCCCTCATCTATCTATTCGAGCATTTATTCGTGGCAGCGTGGACTCATGGGTAGTTATCTTACACTCTGGATAGAAGTGTTTTGTTGCTCACATCATTCCAACTTTGGCCGTGGGGAGCTCTTTCTGTGGTCTCCTGTGTCCCTTGGATGTCTTCCCATCGATGTGGGCTTTCAGCCTGCATTTGTAACAAGCTCCCCAGGTTATTCTGATGCAGGTGTGGGAAATGTGGTGCTAGAATGAAGCACTGAATTCTGCTAAATGCAGAACCCTGCTGATTCAGGACTCCAGCAAGCAGATGTGGGAGTAACTCCTCTGTGAATCTTATTCCTTCAGCAAACGCTTCCCAGGGCTGATCTCCCTGCCTTCTCTCCTCTCTGATGAGATTACAGAGTTCACGCGTGGGTGCGCAGTGGGAGAAAACCGGGTGCACTTCGCAGGAAGAGGAAGAACCCGCCAATCCCATTCCCTGTCTTCTACCAGTCTTCCTGTAGCTGATAGAAAGCAGGCTGTTGAGAATCGGGAGAAGATCTGAGGTCAGAGCTGGGTCCCAGAGGAGAGGAGGAGGCTGTGCTCAACAGTACCTGTGGTCTCCCATCCAAGTACTACCCATGCCCAATCCTGTCTAGCTTCTGAGATGAGACGAGATCGGGCACATTCAGGGGCTGTAGCGGTGGCTCGGTGGTTACAGCACTTAACTGGCATGCACAAGTTCGTGGATTCGAACCCCAGCACCATGTACACAAGGAAGTGTTGGAGCAGCAAAGGCCACATGAAAAACTAAATAAAGTTGATTCTCTAAAAGAGAGAAAGAAAGTACCTGTGGGAGATTTCGCATTGAAGAGGAAGAAAATTATTTATCCTTTGAGACTAAAGAAAAGGAAACTGACTGTAGAAATGTTTATGGATGGTGGTGTGGGATCGGGGAGTGCGCTCTCTCTCTGTCTCTCTCTCATATTTTTTTGATCCAAGAATTTTGTGACATTAACTATCCCTCCATTTCCTGCTTTAGCTCCACCCCACAAATTTTGCTCTATTTTGTGATTATTTTTATTCAGTTTGGATGCCAGGTTTAAGAACTCTGCCCAGACCTTGGTACTGAAGTTTCTTCCTGTGTGTTTTTTCTTCTTAGAAGATTTATAGTTTGATGTTTGACACTGGAGCCTACGATCTGCTTTGAATTAATGTTTGAGTAAGATGTGAGATTTAGGTTGAGTTTTTAGTCTAGGGATCTTCAATTGCTCGAGCACCTTTATAGAAAAGGCTATCCTTCTCCATGGAATCGTTGCTCCTTTGCCAGAAATTAATTGGGTGTATCTGTGGGCCTCTGGTCATCTATTCTGTTCTGTTGTTTTATGTGTTTTTGTCTCCAGAAGGACAATATTTTCTTTATAACTCTAGCTGTATGGAAAGTTTAAAGTCAACAAAAATTACTCCTCTCACTTTACATTTATTTTTCAGAATTTTCTTGGCTATTCTAGGGCCTTTATTTTCAATATAAAAATTCAAAATAAGCTTCTTTACATATATTAAAATCCCCACTGACATTTTGATAGGAATTGCTTAATTCTACAAATCTCATCAGGAGGAACTGACATCTTTATATCCGTTCTTCCAGCCTCTGAATGAGTATGGTGTGTCTCCCCAAGCATTTAGGGTGTTTGATTTCTTTCACCAGCATTTTGCAATTTCAACACATGGGTCCTGAGGCTAGAGTGGTAGCTCAGCGGTTACGGTGCTTGCCTGGCATGCATGAGGACGCAAGTTCAAACCCCAGCACCTCATACACAATGAAGTGTCAGAGCAACGAAAGCCATGTGAAAAACTAAATAAAACTGATTCTTTCTCTGTCATTATCCTTCTCTCTTTAAACAAACAAAAAAAATCCCATATGGGTCCTGTGCATGTTTAAGAAGTGCTTAGTGAGTATTTCATTCTCTTTGGGATGATTGGAAATGGCTTTACATTTTAAAATTGGCGTCCTCTAGTACAGCGTTAGTATATAGAAGCGTAACTGGTTTTTGTGTGTTGGTCTTGCATCTTCCAGCCCTACTCGACTTACTTATTCAAGGCCTTTTTTGGTATGATATATTTCCTCGGATTTTCTATGTAGACAGGTTGTCTACACAGAGACAATTGCATTTATTTTTTTCCCAGTGTCTGTGACTGTTAATTTCTTTGCTTCTTTGTAGTAGCTTGCACTTCCAGTATGGTTTGGGTAAGCATAGTGAAAGGGAATGTAGTTACCCTTTTTCCAATCAGAAAGGGAAAGAATTCAGCCTTTGACCACTGAGTGTGATATCAGATGCAGGTTTTTAGTATCCACTCTGCATGAGATTGAGAAAATTCCATTCTATTCCTAACGTATGGAGTTTCTATATTGACTAGGAGTGAAATTTTGCCATATTCTTTTCTTTGTTTCTTTCTGTACCAGGGATTAAACCTAGAGGTGCTTAACCACTGAGCTATATCCCCAGTCCTTTTTGTTTGTTTGTATTTTGAGACAGGGCCTCACTCAGTTGCTTAGAGCCTAAGTTGTAGAGGTTGTCCTCAAACTTGTGATCCTCCTTCCTCAGCCTCCTGAGCCCCTGAAATTACAGGCATGTACCACCATCCTGGGCTACTGTATTCTTCTCTATGTAAATTGATATACTAATATGATTTTTCTTCATGTTCCTATAGTGGATGACACTGATTGTTTTTTTAAATACCGAACCAGCTCTGCTTCGAGGAACAAATCCCACTTGGTCGTGGTATATTATTCATTTGATACGTTGTTGGATCAAATTTACTAAAATTTTGTTGAGATTTTTTTGCATCTAAGTTCATGAGAGATGAATTGTTGATATTGTGTGTGTGTGTTTTGTATGGTCTGGGTATCAATGATGGTTGGCAGTCCTCTATTTTCTGGAGTACATTGTGTAAAACTTGTGTTAATTCTTCTCTGAATGTAGGATAAAGTTCTCCAGTACAACCCTACAACCCGGATTTCTTTGGGAAGCTTTTAAATTACAAGTGCAATTTTTGGGTAGGGATAAGGATATTCAGATGACATATTTCATCGCTGTGCGATTTTGCCAGTTTCTAGTTTTTGAAACGACCCTGTTGAACTTATGAATTGCACTTTGGATCTGGAATGTGACCCACAGGCCCACGTGTTGAGGGCTTGGTGCCAGCCTGTGGCACTGCTGACAGGTGGTGGAAGCTTCAGGAGGTGGAGCCTAGCGGAAGGAAGTTAGGTAATTCAGGATGTGCCCTGGAGGGAATATTGGGACTCAGGTCTCTTCTGCTTCCTCTTTTTTTGTTTCCCAGCCACCATGAGGTGAAAGAGATCTTTTCCTGCATGGGGTCCTCACGTGTCACAGGCAAAGCAACAGAGCCAGACAACCACAGAACATGAGAGCCAAAAAAACCTATTTCTTCCTTTAAGTGGTTCATCTCAGGCATGTTGTCACAGCAACAGAAAACTGACTAACACAAACACCAAGTGTTTCGTGGTATTGTTTCAAGATCCTTTCAGTAGCCACCAGAAACATTGTGATCACCCTGGTTTGTTCTTGATATTAGTGATTCGGAGTTTGGGTCTTCTTTATCTTGTTAATCTTGCTGGAGAGTTGCCAATTTTATTAATTTTTTTAACAAGCCAACTTTTCGCTTCATTAATTTTCTGTGTTGCTTTACTATTTGAATTTCGTTGATTTCTTGTTTCTTTTTTATTTGTTGCTTCTTGCTTGTTTTGAGTTCATTTTGCTCTTCTTTTCTTTGGAATGCTTGAGTTAGGAACATATTATTGTTTTTCGGCATTTCCTTCTTTTTTTCTAAAGTAAGCTATTAGTATCACAGATCTCTGGTTTTACTTGTTTTTCATCCAACTCTGTATAATTTTTTTTCTTTTATTTGTGATTTATCTTCTTGAACCATGAATTGTTTAAAGTATATTCTTTCATTTCCAAGTGTTTGAAGATTTTCATGTTGTCTTTCTGCTATTGATTTCTGTTTCAATTCCACGGTGACTGAAGCCATGCTCTATATGTCCTTGGTTCTTTTAAATTTGTGAAGTGTTATTCTGCGACTCCGATACAGATCTGTTTGTGTGTGTGTCTCATGATTGCTTGAAAATGCTGTATGTGTTGCTGTGGGGTGGAGTGTTCTGTAAATGTTAATTAGGTCTGCTTAGTGGATCCTGTTCTTTTCTTCTGTTCTGTTGCTAAGTGTTTAGTTGTTCTGTCAATCATAGGTATTAAAGAACCCAGCAATGATTGTTGCTTTATCTGTTTTTCTTTTCATTTCCATCAAATTTTTTTCGTGTCTTTTGAAGTTATGGTATTTGCAACATGGGTGCTTAGGATCCTTGGTGGATTGAGCGCTTTATCTTTATTAATAGCCCTTGTAATTTTTTTTGTTTTAAAAATCTTTTTTGCATACTATTTAGTTACTCCTGCTTTTTAAAAATAAAATTGTTGGCACAGCATAATTTTTTTTGCACAGTATTGTGCTTTAAGCTGTCTGTGCTGTTTTGCTTGAAGTGAGTTTCTTGTAGACAGCACAGAGTTGGGTCATGAGTTTGGCCACTCTTCAACCTCTGTCATGTAAATGGCTTAGTCAGACCATTCGCATGGAATTGGTGATATTTAAAGCTTTCGTTTCCCCCATTTTTCCTATCTTTCTTCTGTTTCTCATTTCTGTCTTTTCAATTTGATTACCTGTGGGTTTTTTAACCATTTTTAGTGTTCCATTTTGGTTTATCTATATTATTTTTAATGTGTTACTTTGTATCGTTTTTCTTTTTTTTTTTTTAATTAATTTCATTTAGTTTATCATGTGTCTTTCATTGCTCCAAGACTTCGTTGTGTACGTGGTGCTAGGGTTTGAACTCACGTACTCATGTGTGTCAGGCAAGTGCTGTAGCCACTGAGCCACTGCTCAAGCCCTGTATCATTTTCTTAATGGTTGTTCTAGGGATTTGCTTATCCAAGATGTAGCTTATCACAGCCTGATACTGATGTTTTACCATTCCAAGTCAAGTGCACACATGACTTCCATTTAGGTCCTTTTAGTCTCTCTGCTTAAAAAAAAATGCAAGTGAGGAATTTCCTTCACATATATTACATACCATATTAGATGGCGCTAATTTTGCTTCAATTATGAAACATCACTTACGGAACTCATCGAGGTAAGGATTGTCTGCATTGTTCACGTCTGTCTATAATGTATTTACCCACTCCAGTATTCTTTCTTTTCTGAAAGATAATTTTTCTTCTATAAATGTTTTCTTTCTATTTGCCAAGCATCCATTAACCACTCTTTAAGGACGAGTCTTCCAAAAATAGATTCTCGCAGTTCCCAACCCGAAGGATATTTTCACCAGCTGCATTAGGATTCATGGCCAGCAGTTCATTTCTTTGAGTGCTTGAAACATGTAGTGTCATTTCCTTTTAGTCTGTATGGTTTCAGATGAGCGGTAACGATCATTTGAATTGCTGTTCCTTTGTAGATAGTACAAGCATTACTGCCCTTTGGCTGTTTTAAAGATTTTTCTGTTTTTAGTTTTCAGAAATTTAAATACAACGTGTCTTGGTGTGGATTTCTTTGATTTTTATCCTCTTTGGAATTTTCTTAGCTGCTGCTTTTTTTTTATTTCTCTTCTTTATGTTTTTAAAGAGAGGGAGAGTCAATTTTTATTTATTTTTTCATCTAGTTTTTGTTTTCCAACACTTCGTTGTGTGTGTGGTGCTGGGATTTGAACCCAGGTCCTCACGCATGCCAGGCAAGCACTCCAACCACTGAGCCACCACTCCAGCCCCTTTTCTTAGCTTTTTGAATGGTAGTTTCTGTATCTTTCACCAAATGTGGGGATTTTCTGTTTGCCATTACTTCTTAAATTTTTTTGCCATTACTTTTTAAAGCCTTTACTCTTTCTCCTCTTTTTTTTTTTCCCCTGAAACTCTCAGGGTATAAAGATTGTGTCTTCTTTATTGTCCCACAGGCTCCTTGGGCTCATCAGTAGATTGTTTTTCTCATTGAGAAGCAGTATTTCTGGTTCTGGGTGTGATGAGTGATTTTTTTTTATTGTATCCTGGACAATTTGATAATTATGTCAGAAGACTAATCCTGCTTAAACCTTCTCACTTAGCAGATATCTGCTGTGTTTAGAGTTAGCATGCTCCTTCTGGCCCACATCTGTGAGTGTCCATTCCGGTGATGGTTTGGTTTCCCGTGGGGCTCCCGTTCAGCTGCCCTTTGGTTCTGTCTGCAGGGGTCGCAGACACTTCCCCTGGACTGCCTGCTGCAGCTGGGTGACCTTCTGGGGGTGCAGGGGCAGAAGTTGCTGGCTGACTCTTCTTATGCTATGGGGTTAAAAAATGCAGGAAATGGGGCTGGAGCGGTGGCTCAGTGGTTATGGTGTTTGCCCAGCATGTGCAAATACATGAGTTCAAACCCCAGCACCATGTGCACAACAGTGTCTCGGAGCAATGAAAGCCATATGAAAAACTAAAAAAAAAAAAAAGTTTCTCTCTTTCTCTGTCTCACTGTCCCTCTCTCTTTAAAAACAAATGCAGGAAAAGCAAGTCCTTCGCCTGGTATGTCCTCTCTGGGTGTTGTTTCTATGACTACCATCACCATGGTCACTGTCCTGGCTTCTCTAATCAGAGGGGCTTTGCAAATATAATTACTCACCAAGACTTGAGCAAAGTAGGAGTCTGGCACACATGTGGTCTTTTCTACCTAGCCTACTGATTTTTTTTTTTTTTTGATACCAAGGATTTAACCTACGGGTACGTAACCACTGGGCCATATCCCCAGCCCTTTCTCTCTCTCTCTCTCTCTTTTTTTTTTTTTTTTTTTTTTTTTGGGACAGAGTCTCACTAAGTTGCTTAGTGCCTCACTAAATTCACTGAATTGCTGGGGCTGGCTTTGAGCTGGTGATCCTCCTGCCTCAGCCTCCTGAGCCACGGGGATTCTGGGCGTGGCCCACAGCACCCAGCCCTTCTGCTCATTTAATTGTCTTCCCTGCCATCTGCACCAGAAGTCTTTAGCTTTCTTTAGTTTTCTTCTAGAGCGAGATGCGCCCTGCGCTGGCCGTGAGTTGTGGCAGTTTTAGGCTCAGTCTTTGCGAGTGTTTTTCCAGGCCTCTTGCACTATCCTGTGAACCCCCTCAAGGCACAAAGTCGAATCCGATTTTTGTGAGCTCTGTCCCATACCTGGCAAAATGCCTGTCGGGTGGGACTTCGCTGCTTACTAAATGTGCGCTGATTCGAAAGGGGGTGAAACCAAGCGAAGGTGGCTGAGGTGACAGTGAGTGGGTGGATCAGGGCACAGAGTGTCCCACTCTTGTCTGGGTCTTTGGCATGGGGTAAGGCTTGGGCGACATCTTGGGCAGAGGATTGGATGTGTGCTGGATACTGGTCATGCCGTTGGCCATCTGCTTCCACCCTCTTCCTGTTCTGATTCTTTTTTATTTTTAATTTTTATTCGATAAACATGTTCTTACAACTAGGAGGTGTTCATCGTCAAACAATCAAGACAAAAGTGTAATGACAGAACAGGCCAATAATGGTGCCAGACCACGGTTCCCCCCTTTGGGTTCCCCTTGGTTCCATGATTCACTTTACTTAAGCCCCAAGTTAATTGGACTTCTTGTGGATTTCGGAGGTTCCCCTCAGATTAGATTCCCCCATACTACCTCCCTCCGGTCTCCTTGATGTCCTTCCTATTCCCTTCCCCCCTCTTTCCGTCCCCCAGGAGTCCTATCCTGATTTGTGCTTGGTGCGGGACGTGCAGCCTGTTCTCCGTATGGAAGTTGAAAGTCACGGCCTCCCAGCAGCTGGGGTGGGCACTGTGTGACCCAGGCACCAGAACAGCGTCACAGCTCTGAGTTGCGAATCAGTGACACCAGATGGTGGGCTCAGCAGGGCCGCCGTGCCAGCGATGGCAGGTGCAGTGTGACAAAGCTCCTTGGGTGGCAGGGACAGTGGGCTGCTGGTTGCTCTCATATCCAAGACCCAGGATTGGCGAGGCACACGGAGGCATCTGGTGCCTGGCAGGGTTGCAGCGGGAGCCTACCAGGAGCTCTGCAGCAGTAGAGGCCTTGCTCTGGGTGTGAAGCCCTCAGCCGCGTTCTCCTGCCAGTTTGGTAATGCTCTGAGCCATCCCATGTCCTTTCATAAGTTCCTTCCTTCATGAATCAACCACAGTTGTTTTTCTTGCTTACAACTAATGCTGGACTCATACTCATACCCTGAGTCTGAGATGAGTGGCAGGCTTCAGGAAACCTTCAGAAATCTCAAAGCCTGGTATAACTTACTGGTATCATTTTTGCATATTAAGGAGAGTGCTTTCCAGTGAATTTAAATTTATCTGAAAATCCATCTCTTTTTATAGGTATATTATATATATTCAGGGATTGAACCCAGGGGTGCTTAACCACTGAGCCGCATTCCCAGCCCTTTTTATTTTTTATTTCAAGTTTCAAGACAGGATCTGGCTAAGTTTCTTAGGGCCTCATGAAGTTGCTGAGTCTGCCTTTCAACTCATGATCCTCCTGCCTCAGCCTCCTGATGTTCTGGGATTATAGACATATGCAACCTTGCCAAGCCATCTCTTTCTATATTAATGAAGCATTCCTGAAATTTCCTAATTTATAATTGTTTTAATACCAGTTAAATGTCATTAATTTCCCTTGATGTACAATGTGTATCATCTTTTTTTTTTTTTGCATGAAGAATTGTAGATGGTGCTATGATTGATATTATGTGTAGGAAAAAGAATAAGCCATAACTTGTTTCCTTTGGTTGATTCTGGTTTTGACTGGTACTGTTATCCCTCAACATCCCTGGAGGATTGGCTCAGAATCCCCCATGGATGCCCAAAATCTGCAGGTGCTTACGTCTCTTATATAAAATGCAATAGTACTTGCATATAAACTACGCATACCCTCCTGTGTACTTTATTTTTTTAAGAGAGAGAGGGGCAATGAAAGAGAGAGAGATTCAATTTTATTTAGTTTTTCATGTGGCTTTCATTGTACATGGTGCTGGGGTTCGAACCTGTGTCCTCGCACATGCCAGGCAAGCGCTGTAACCGCCAAGTCACTGCTTCAGCCCCCTCCTGTGTACTTTAAATCACGTCTAGATTACTTGTAACACCTACTGCAATGTAAATAGTTGCTACACTTTATTTTTTTTGGGAATAATGACAAGAAAAAGTCTGCAAGTTCAGTATAAATGCAAGTCTTTCCCCAGCGATTTTCAATCCATGGTTGGTTGAGTCCACGCACGTAGAGCCCACAGAGAGAGTCCTGACTGTAGTTTGTGTGTTTATTCCCTTGATATGGAAAACAGAACATTTAGTCTCTCACTCAATACCAAGCACTTGTATAAGGACCTAATATGCACTCGAAAGTCTACATAGAACCTGTTTGGATTCAGATTATGTTATATGTGTCCCTGTGCTCATGGTTAGATGGCTAATGATACCACACTCATATGTGCCAAATGTTGGGTATCAGTAAATCTGGGTTTGAAATAAACACTCTCTCCCCGGGCTGTGTGTTTCAGCTCTGTTGACAACAGAGTGAGTTAGCATCTCACATAGAAACCCAAAGATAAAATTGCATTAAGATTTCTGTCATCAAGACAGGAAATCCACAGTCCTGGCTGCTAGCAGTCCTTGGACTGCCTGGAAAGAGACTTTTAAGGCACACCCAGGGATTTGGTGTCTCAAAATCACTGGACTTAAGTTGTTACTATTATTAATTTTTTTTAAAGAGAGGGACAGAGAGAGAGAGAGAGAGAGAATCAATTTTATTTAGTGGCTTTCGTTTTATTTAGTGGCTTTCATTGCTCCAACACTTAGTTGTATACGTGGTGCTGAGGTTCAAATCTGGTCCTAGCACATGCCAGCAAGTGCTGTAACTGCCAAGCCATCACTTCAGCCGCTGTCATTATTATTTTTTTGAAGCAGAAAATAAATACAACTTGTTTGTGAGATCTCTGAGTATCTCTTCCCCGCCACCCCCCATAGGTGGGAAGTTCTACAAACACCCTGGACGCCCTGAAGATTGCTTTTGCTGATAAAGAAACACAAGTGATCTACCTTCTGACAGACGGGAGACCTGATCAGGTACCTATTGGCAAAGTTGGAAAAAGAGAGGGACTCGTTGGTAATCTGAAAGTGAATGTGGAGAATGGGTTACAAGGGCCATAAAAAAGTCTTTGAGAATCCACTCATCCAGCGAGGGGCTTCTGTTTTGGTTCCGTAGTTTAGCTATTGTAAATGGAGCTAATCAAATGTGAACATTGATGTAGCTGTGTCTCTGTAGCATGCTCCTCTATTATCAGAGAGAACGATAGCATGGCCTTTGCAGCCCAATGGATAAAAATGGAAAAAATGATGTTGAGTGAAAGATCCCAAACACAGAGACTTAAGGGCCAAATGTTTTCTCTCATATGTGGAAGCTAGAGTCAAACCTAAGACAGGATGAAAGTTAGCTAAGTTTAAGTAATAAACCCACCGTAGTTGAAATTTCATATAAGCTGGAGGAACCATAACTATGAAGGTGGAGGGAGAAGGGAGGGTTGCAGGGAAGGGAAGGAGGGATTAGAGGGTTGTCAATACAACTGGGAACTCTCTACTCCCACGAGAAGCCTAACTATACACAGGCAGGCAGAGAAACTCAGAAATTTCAAAAATTAATATGCTCATTTCTATCTAACAGAGGAGATAAGAGATTGGGGAATGGATGAAGAGGGGAGATCCTGGACTAGGTTCAGCCTTAACTTACTTTGTCAATATCCATGTATACACAAATATGTAACAATGATTCCCTCCAATATGTAAAACTATGTTGAACAAATAAAAAATATTTATATCTCATTCTTTAAAAAGAAAAGAAAAACAAGCCAACAAGCTAATAACTGATGAATAAATGATAATAAAAAAAGTCTTTGAGAGATGCTGCCTTGCTTAGGGACTCAGAACCGAGGTGAGAAAACCCTCACAAGGAATGCCCTTGTCTGCCACAGCTCTGAGGAGCATTTGTGTGGCACACGCCTGGATGGCCTGAGGCCAAGCCCAGGAGAGGCGGCATCTGCCTTACATTGGAGATCGGTTTACACTTTACTACAAACCCCTTTGGAAACTCAGTCTAAACATGTCCCTGCATCCTGTCCTTGGTTTTACCCCTGATTTTAGCTGAGTCCTCACTTAAACAAAAGCCTGCCTTTCCAGCGAGAAATGTTCTTTGTTTGGCGTAGCCCGACTGGGAGGTGTCTGGAGAGTTCTGGGAGAACCTGTTGAGCTTTGTGAATGAAAGAGGAGGGCGGCGGACCTGCTCAGTGTAAACCACCATCAGCTGCTTTCCTTCCTCCTGCGATGTTTATAAATGTTTATAAACACAGACTGCTAGGCAAATAGTCTAGAATATCCTGTGTCGGATGGATCCTGTATGGGATGAAAACAATCGGATCTCCCTCACCCACCCCATCACCAAGCCCTGGATTTATGCAGAGACGTACTCTGCAAAGCAATGTTTATTTTGAATGGTTTTTCTAACGCCATCGCTGTGTTTTCTATTTAGAAGCAGATTCTTGGATCTCTCTTATGTTCCCCATGTGGTGCCCAAGGTTTGAGGCTTCCAAGGTGAACAATGGCTCACCCCTGCCTGGGGGAGTTGACAGGGAAACGTGCTAGACGTGCCTGTGGGTAACTGTGATGCAGACCAGGGAGGATGGCTGTCTAGCAGCACAGAGGGAGGATGTGGGTGACATGGAGAGGAGATCAGGGGAGGCCCCACCAGGGAAAGGAAATTGGAGCTGCATCTGGAAAGAGAAGGAGCTTTCTGAGCAGAGATGAATAGTATCCTGGGAGGAAGGGACAGAGGTGCGGAAATGGGGTTGGGGCTGGTTAAGAGAAACAGTGGGCAATGACAGAAGTGTCAGGGCTGAGATGAGAAAGCTGGGTTGGGGGAGTCTGTGAAGGTCCCTCAATGCCACTCTGAGAGAGTGGACATTTCTCAGCGCTCTCAGAGGTCCGCATCCTCCCGTCCATCTGCGCTTCAGAAACAAGACCAGTGGTGCCAGAGAAAGGTTGGCTGTGCTGGGGGACCTTGGCAGGGGTGAGTAATGCCCAGCTTTGGGCAGCAGCAGGAACGGGGAGGTGGGGCCCTCTGCTGAGATGAGATGACGGCAGTACCAGGGATTGACGCAGGGACACCTACCCACTGAGCCACATCCCCAGTCCTTTTTATATTTTATTTTGAGACAGGGTTTTACTAAGTTGCAGAGGCTGGCTTTGAACTTGTGATCCTCCCAGCCTCCTGGGCTTACAAGTATGCACCACCAGGCCAGGCAAATAAATTTATTTTTGAAATTTTTCACATTTTGAGCAACTTAGAAAATATAGATAACTGCTGAGCCACTGCTCCAGCCCGAGAAGGATTCTTGATCTATATCTGCCTTAGATTTCTATTGGTCTAGAATCTCCCAGCAGTATATACAGAATATACTCATACATCTTCCTGAGGATCAGTAGCTGTTACTAGATTCTCAGAGAATCTGTGGCCCACTTAAGGATAATCAGCCAAGCAAGCTTATAGTTAACAGTTGGAATCAGAAATATGTAAAGTATCCAAGATATATAACTTATAAACTCTTAACATTTTCGTATTGGTATCCGTTCTTGTCATACATGAATCTATTTATTTTGCATCCTCCCTGAGATTCTCTCAGTAAAGCAAAGAAGTATCAAACATTCATATTCCAGGTAGAAGATATTAAGACTCACCACTCGATATCCATTTGTTTTTGAATTCTCACCCACTTTGAAGAAACTGAATGTGTAAGGCCAATGTTCTTATTCAAAGTACTCAGCAGAATTTTCTACCCAGAGGCACACACAGAGATGCTGTTGTGGATTTAATAAACTGGTTGTTTATTAAATGGCCAGGGTAGCATTATAAAGTGACACAAGTCTTCAAAATTAATCAGGTTCAAAGACTTGTGGAAGTATCAGTCTTCATTAAAATGGAACTGGAGTCACATCATACGGTGTCCCTGGGTGGGTAAGTTGACACAGGAGGACCTCTGCAGGGAGAAACTCTGCCCAGCTTTGGCTGAGGTCATCTGGGGACTTCTTCGAAATTAGAGAGTCATTCTAGAAAATTCACAATCTAAACATATCACTTGTAGGGGTGAAATATAGAAGAATCAAGAGACTGGGGTGTGGGTGATATGGGGTAATTCTGATTAGTAACAAATGCATTTATGATTGTACAATAACTTGACTCCTTAATAAAAATTTTTTAATAAAACTATATTAAGGTAAAAAAATGAGAGACTCACCCTGATAGGGATCAGGAGATCTGTACCCTTCTAAACAAAAACCAATAGAGGGCTAGAGTGGTGGTTCAGCAGTTGTGGTGCTTACCTGGCATGCACGAGGATGTGGGTTCGAACCCCAGCACCACGTACACAACAAAGTGTCGGAGCAACGAAAGACAGCTGACAAGCTAAATAAAATCGATTTTTAAAGAGCTGGCAGCCCCTGTGAGGAGCAGAAGAGGGAGTCCCCAGCCTGCAAAAACTTCGCTGCTGTTGCATAGATCTGCACAGGGCTGGGCCCTCTGCTGCACACCCCGGAACTCCCGGAAGAAGTGCTGAGAGGTGACATTAACCTTCTGCACCTACTCTTCAAGCGCTGAGGGTGTCAACCAGCAAAAGGACTCTTTGGAGGCAGGGGAACAAAAGGGCTCACTCCCATCCCAGGGAGGGAACTTGCTTGCACCCCTCCTCCACACACATTCACCCTGTGCCCAACCCTCTGGTGCCACATGGGGACACTTGAACGCACGCCAGCCTAGTACAAGGGGACTGTCTTGTCCTGGCATGGGTGGAGGCTTCCAAGTGGACACCTAACAGTCTCCCAGTGCTCAGGCTCTCTTGTGCTCTATTGAGAGATGGGAATGGTTGAGAGATGGAAATAGCTTAGAAGCTCATGCCAGCACCTGAATGTCCTTGGGCAAGCATCCTTCGTGTGAGTGTCCTCTGTAGCTCAGAGCTAGTGCTCCCTCCACGTGGGATCACTGTGCAGGGTAAGTGCAGTCCACAGACGTTTATTGAGCACCTAATATGGACCAGGTGCTTCCGTCAGCCACATGGAGCAAGGTGGCTGAGCGCAGAGGGAGGCAATAAGCCAGTAAATCTCTTCATGCCAGGTGCATATGAGAAGGTGCAAGTGCCACCCTCACTGTTGCTGTTGTGGGATTGTCACTCAGAGAGATGGGACGCCGAGACTTTCAACAAGGAAGCAGCGCTTATCTGTGCTCCACTGGTCTAGGGGATCCATATCCAAAGGCTGAGCCCCAAATGCTGCCCAGCGTTGCTTTAGTCACCCTCTGCCGGTTCCCCTTTGTCTCCCCAGCATGGTAACATAAAGGTCACACATGCTGATTGAGTCTCCAGCACGAGTGTGCTACAGACCTGCAGAGTTTGCAGCGGTGTGCCCACGTGCACACGCACACTGATGGTGCCTTCTTGCTTTATCCTTTGTTTCCAGGAAGCCCTCAGTGCTGGGCGGTGGGCACTCTGACCATAATGGTGTCAGTGTGGTCAGAGTGTTTCTGGCGAACGCTGTGTCTTTCGAATAAGAAATTAAGACTGTCTTCAGGGTCTGGGCCCGAGGGGCACTGGCTGGAGTCCTAATGCTAGTACCTACCTTCAGGCGGTGTGGAGAGGGTGCGAGGAGAGAGCACAGTCACAGCACAATCATGTTGTGAGTGCTCGGAAGGTTAGCTGAGTTCAAGACAGGCAGGCAGCAACAAGGACGAGTGCAGAATCCCTTGTCCTTCATTCCCTGTCTTCCCAGGGCTCCATGGAGAAGCACAGGAGGAAAGGTTGAAGGTTGAAGGTCAAGGGAAGCAACTACTGGTGGACAGTAGGAACTGGTCAAAGGTACCTGCAGGCTGTGTCATCAAGAAGGGACTCCCTGACTCTGAGAAACAGAGCAAGGCGGCCAGGACAATTAGAGACCATCTAAAGACCCCAGCTGGGCTGTGGTGAGGCAGGAAGATGGCAGCGGAATTCTTTCCTAAGAGTCAAGTGTGTTTTTACTGAGAGTCTTTGGTATCAGGGATTGAACCCAGGCACGCTTATCCACTGAGCCACATCCTCGACCCATTGTTTTGTTTGTTTGTTTTAATTTTATTTTGAGACAGGCTCTCAGAAAATTGCCTAGGGCCTCCCTAAGTTGCTGAGGCTGGCTTTGAACTCAGATCCTCCTGCCTCAGCCTCCCTGAGCCACTGGGATTACCAGCGTGCGCCACCGTGCCCGGCACTAAGTCTTTATTGCACAGTAGTGGAATGAGCCATCTGGCATGGCCACTAGTATTGGAAAGGGGCATGAATTTTATTCTTACCGTTTATGAGCATGTGGCCTTGGAACACTTCATCTTGTGGAGTTTTAGATCCTTCATCCTTAAAGGAACCTGTGTCTACCGTGCCAATTAGAGGTGCACCTTGCCAGGGAAAATGGAGAAGGGCAGGCAAATCTGGCTGAGCAGACCCAGGGGCCCCTGTGTACAGGTAGGAAGAGCAGCCACAGCTGCATGTAGCAGAAATGTCCTCAAGGAAACCTTCGCACGCCACCATCTTTGTCATTGACTTCTGCCCTTAGGGTCACAGCATGGCTGCTCCCTCTTAGAAGAGCATATACCTTCCAGGAAGGGAGGGGGAAAGGACATTGGCCTTTTCCTTATAGATCTTTGTTTATAGTCCCTCCCGAGGAACTTCTTCCTGTATCTTATTGGCCAGGACTGAGTCACATGGCCTCAGCTAGTGGCAGAAATGTCTTGGAAGAGCAGTTATAAATGTCGCTGTAGATACTATAGCCATGTATATTAAAAATGTTCTTCATAGGTATAAGAATTATGTCATTGTATTCAGGTTTTTTAGGAACAATATAGGACCCAGAAGAAAGGCAAGGGATCAGGGGACAGGAGGAGGGAGGTAGAGGGATGTGGGGATAGGATATTAAGCAAATTGTGTTGTTGAATTGTGTGCATCTAGGAATATGTGACAACTAATCCCGAAAATTATGTAAAACTATAATGTATTTATATATATATGTAAAGAAATGTGTTGGAAGATGGTGTGTGTGTGTTGTTTGTGTTTTTTTAACTGGGCATGTTGCTGCCATGAAAATAAAGCTGGGACTTTGATAGTGAGAAAGGAGGAGGGGAATGAGTATTAGATAGACAGCGTGAATTCCTTCCAAAACCATCTCACAGGACTTCAGTGGGGACTAACTCAGAGATGTGGTTCCACACTGATACCCAGCGTGCGAACAGACTTTGGATAAACAGTTCTTCCTTCCCTCTGTTTGGGAAGAAGTTGGCCAGTGCACATGGGAAGTTGGGACTCACTCTTTCAGTTTTGGAAGCCACGGTGAGAATCCGGGAACCCAGCCTGTGGAATCCTGGTGGCCCATGGGTCTTGACCCTGGTACTTGAAGTGGTGTAAAGCAAAGCCTGCCCTAGAATGACCTGGACACGAAGCCTAAGTTGGGCCACTTGCTTATGCCAGTCTCTCTCCCAGCTTCTTATTCCCACCGAAGTGTGATACCTGGGAGGGCCAGGGCCACATGTTGGTCTTTGTGTCCTCAGTGCCATCCCTGTTCCTTTACTGAATTGAAAAGACCCATTTACAAAAATGGGTCACTGCATAAAGAATTGCTGTTTCTGAATTTCTCTCTCTCTCTTTTTTTTTTTAAGAGAGAGGGACAGTGAGAGAAAGGAGAAACAATCTTCATTTAGTTTTTCATGTGGCCTTCATTGCTCCGAGACATTGTTGTGTACGTGGTGCTGGGGTTTGAACTCGAGTACTCACACATGCTGGGCAAGTGCTGTAACTGCTGAGCCACTGCTGCAGCCCCTGAATTTCTCTTTCTATGGCAAATACTAAGGGTTTTTCGCATCTGTTTTCCCTCCTCTCCCTCACATTTCCATCTCCTTTCCTCTCATTTCAGCCACCTGAGATGGTGATAGATCAAGTCAAGATTTTCCAGAAAATTCCTGTTTATACCATCTCCTTCAATTACAATGATGAGATTGCAAACGGGTTTCTGAAAGAGCTCGCTTATTTGACAGGAGGAGAGTTCCATGCCTACAATTTCAGTTGCAACGATCCCATTCCCCAGGAGGTTCTTGAGGTAAAACTGTGATGGGATAAACCAAGAGTGAATGTTCACGTATGTGAGCACTACGGGTGGAGTTCCAGGGACAGCACCTTAGCACAAACAGTAACCACAGAGGAAACCAAGGAAAGCGAAAGAACTGGTGAACAACGAGTGTGCCAGCATTTCCCAAAAGTGTCCAGAGACCACCTGAGCTGGGGCACTAAATCAGGTGGTAGGCATAGAGGCCCAGAATCTTAATATAATTTGTTTCCTTCTAAATTTTTTATTATGGAAAGTTTCAAATATGCACAAAAGTATAAAAGTTTATAGGCCGCAAATTTAATAAGTAATTATCAACATTTTGTCAAACTTTAGGAACCCGCATTTTAAACAAGGCTCCCTGGGGTCCACATGTGAAGTTTATTAACCACTGCTTGTACCAATGTTTCTGAGAAACTTTCCAAAATTTCAGATGTTGGGTGATCATCTGCTGACTTCTCAGACTATTTAACCAAGTGACCAAGTTCTAATGGGTTAATGGGAGAAAGTAAATACAATTCTATTCTCCAGTCCTCCGGTCTTACTTCGAGGATGTGTATTTTATGAATGCCCTTCGAGATAGGAGGGCACTTTTTGTATTATTGTGTGCCCCAAGGTGAAAGGTGGGCTACAGACTTGGAGAAAATATCTGAAAATGATATATCAAACAAAGAATAGCGATGGAAGAAATCATGCTGAGCAAAGTCAGCCAAACTCAGAGACTCAAGGGTCAAATGTTTTCCCTCATTTGTGGAGGCTGGAGTTAAACCCAGGGTTGAGTGAACGGTTGTCAAAACTCATGTATTAGACCCAGCAAAGGTGGAGCAACACAGAATCTAGGGCAACCATAGATATGGAGGGGAGGGGAGGGAGGGATCTAGGGAGACAGTCAACATTGTAGCATACTCTTTACCTCTCTGAGAATCTAAATAATACTTATGCAATCATTCAATTCTGGAAAATTCAGTCTAAACATTTATATTGCTAGTAGGGGTGAAATACAGAAAATCAAGAGACTGGGGTGTGGGCAATGGGGTAATTCTGGTTTAAGAACAAATGCATATCATATTGTTACTTCATATGCATTTATGATTGTACAATAACTCAACTCCTTAATAAAAAATTAAAAACAAAACAAAAATATACAAAGGATGTGAAAAACTCTCAAAACTCAACAGTCAAAAGCAAAACATCCAATCAAAAAATAGCAAAAGCACATGAACACATTTCACTGAGGAGGATCTACAGATACGCACATGAATGAGGTTTGGTATCATTAAGCCTTAGAGGAATGCAACTGGACCACTGTGAGATTTCGCTACACGGCCATCAGAATGGCTAAAATTAAAAACTGAGAAAACAGATTGCTGGGAAGGATGAGGAGAAACTAGATCTCTAAAGCAGTGCTGGTGGGATGGGATACCATTGCACAAGTTCAGAATGGCTAAAATCCTAATGATCATGTGTTTGCAAAGGATATGGTAGAAATGGGACTTCCATCTGTCACTGATGGGAATGGACACTGTACAACCATTTTGGAATTCGGTTTGATAGTTTTAGATGTTTGACACCACCATCTGAATGATCTAACGATTCTAGTTCCCCTCATGAGAAACAGAGGCAGATGTCCACACAAAGACTTGTACATAGATGTTCATAGCTTTATATATAGTGGCCCAATCCTGGAAATAGCTTAACTGTCCATCAAGAGGTGAATGGATAAATATTGACATTTAGCATACAGTGGAATAATCCTCAGCAACAAAATGAATGAGCTGTTGATCCATGCTACGAAAGGGGCAAATGTCAACATAATTATACAAGCGAAGGTAGCCATGGAAGAAAAAAGTTTTTGCTGAATGACTCCATTTATATAAAATTCTAGAAAATTGAAACTAACATGTCATAGCAGAATGCCAATGTGTAGTTCCTCAGGAATTGGGAAAAGGGGTTGTAAGAAGGAGGGCAGAGTAAGATACTTAACAAGCTATACTGCACGCCTGTACAAAAACATAAATGTTTAATCCCATTGTCAAATGTGTCTAAGAATAACAAGGGGTGATAGGAAGGGAGGAGAAGGGGAAATGTTGGAACTGAGACAAAGCAACGTACATTCCAAGCATTTATAAGTATGTCACTATATATACTACAGCCATATATATATAAATGTCTTTCATTGATATAAGAATTATGTCACTGTATTTGGGTTTTGTGGTTTGTGTGTGTGTGTGTGTGGGTTTTTTTTGTTGTTGTTGTTTTTAGGAAAAATATAGGACCCAGAAGAAAGGCAAGGGATCACGGGATTGGAGGAGGGAGGCAGAGGGATATGTGTGTGGGGGGAGGATGTATTGCTGAATTGTGTGCATCTAGGAATATATGACAACTAATCCCAACATTATGTAAAACTATAATGCACTAATAAAAAATAAATTCTTTTTAAGAAAGAAGAAGGGCAGATTTATAATGGAGCATGAGGGAATTTGAGGGGACAGGAATGATGTGGATAGATTCCTTATCTTGATTATAATAATGGTTTCACAGCTGTGAATGTTCAACCTTTTCAATTGCAGCATTTAATTCATCTTCAATTTATTGCATGTGAATTTTATGTCCGTAAGTTGGTTAGAAATGGAATAACGTGAGAATCCGGTGAAATTCTTCAGATTCTTCTATTCCCAATCCAGTTGGTTTTAAAATGTTTGGAATCAGAACTTTTTGATACAACCTCATATTCTCATTTCAGCGGAATGAAGATCTGACTCTTTTGGTTCAGGAAATGAAGCAGGGCTGCAGTGACCTGGAGAAAGTACAGAAACTTTATTCCGAGTCCTTGCTCATGGACTGGTGGTACAACGGAGAAAAGGAGGAGAACAACAAGTGAGTGCCAGACCACCTGTAGCCCCATCGCTGGGGGTCTTCTCAGACCCTCTGCTCGCTCTCTTTGACTTCACTCTCTATAATGCTTCAGGGAATTCATTTTTAGTGTACGAATCACATAGTAGGATTTTTTTTGAGCAAAGAGAATTAGTAATTTAATAGCAGTGGTCTCTCAAGGAGGTCACTTTATTCTCCACCAAGTGCAGAAAGGTCCCCAACTCAAGGGACAGGACAGAGAGGTGCCGTGTAATGAAAATCGGGAGGCCCAGGCCTGGACTTCACTTAGTGGGACCTTGGTAGGGCCCTAACTTAGGTCCATCCCTGTCTAACCTCTCCTTGGCTGCAGGTCTCATTTCCCCATTGCTGTTATTTTATTTATTTATTTAGTTTGAAGCAAGGTCTTGATAAATTGAGGAGGCTGGCCTCGAACTTGGAATTTTCCTGCCTCAGCCTACTGAGTGGCTGGGATGATAGGCGTGTGCTGCTGCGCTGGTGTGCAGGTACCTCATCTATGACGTGGCAGCTCTGGAGGGAGAGTTTGGGGTGGACAATTTCTCAGGTCTTTTTCCTATGTTATAATACAGTGCTAATTCAAACCAAAAAAATACACCCAACACTCAGGAAATGTGTCAAATCTCATTAAATAAATTCAAGGGTATATGAACAGATATTCCAGGGTCACAGCCTACCCTGCCAGGGGGGTGTCTTTTTAGTTAAGAGTAATAGCAAAATGGAAAGAAATTGAAAAATATTTTTTTGAATAAGAATTTCTTTGTTCATCAAAATTGATTGTCTTCTTATTAGCAAATTGAGCATTATTATGGGCTGGAGGACTTGGCATGGATGTAGAGTCAGAAAAAAAAAGGTAAACATTATGATGGTCATCTTACAATGAGATTTTAGAGCATTTTTTAAGTATTTAGAAAAACATGGGTACATCTTCTAAAGTCAGCAAATTTGAGCAAATAAACTATGAATCAAATAGATGAGCTGCTTTTAAATGTAATTCTGTGAACTTTCAGGCCAATACCTTAACTCGCTTTTTCCCTTGTTTCATCAAACTGAAGATCTCAGGACAAAAGGACCAGCTGTTTCTTAGAAGTGAGATTGCTCAGTCGACTGTCTTCTATCTGATTGAATAGTGGATGAAGTCCTTTTTGTTTTATTTTATTTTGTCTGTTTTATCTTATTTTTATTTTTGAGGACCCAATGGAGCAGATTCTGGAGTCGGACAGAGATGGATTTTTTTTTCTGGGGGTGGCCAGGGATTGAACCCAGTGGCGCTTAACCACTGAGCCACATCTCCAGCCCTTTTTATTTTTTATTTTGAGACAGGGTCTCACTAAGTTGCTTAGGGCTTCACTAAGTTGCTGAGGCTGGCTTTGAACTTGCGATCCTCCTACCAAGTCACTGGGATTACAGGCGTGTGCCACCATGCCTGGCTTGGAGAAACACTGTAATATTCCACTGTTACATGTTAGGTGACCGTGAGCAATTCACTTGACCTTGCTGAGCCTCAGTTTACCCCCATGAGTGGATTAAATGCGGGTGTACCCAGCACATAATAAAGTGCTCTTACTTAACATGTTGGGAAGGGCAAATCTCAGCACCACTTTCTGCAGAGACCATGCTTCTCTTCTCCCTTTTAACTCCCCAACATTAGGAAAAGTTAATTCTCCCACTTTGCTGTGGTCAGCAACAAAATGCCTTTTTTCTAATTTCTCTGCAGATGAAAAGATTAAACAGCCCCTAAATCCTTTTTCAAACATTTATTGAGAACCAATTTGCCCAGGAGAACTGGGATGCACAAAAAGGTGTGTCCTGTGGATACTGTCACACGAAGGGTTCTGGGATTGGGGATGGGTGCTCCATGGAGGTATTTGGTGGGGTGTGAGGCAGCCCTGTGAAGGAGGAGGAGCACATCTTAGTGGTGGAGAAGGAGAATATTCTGGAAACTTTCCTTTCTGTGGCTGCTGTGTTCATAGCCTCACGGAAGGAAACACGTCAGAAAATATTCAAGCATTTGGTTCCAGATCTTCCCCAGAAAGGATCACTGCCATCTCTCGCTGGTGTGGAGGTCCACACCAGGAGCTCCCCTTCTCGGCTTATCTAAGAGCTATCTGGTCGACACTTTGGTGAGAGAAGTGGGTTTCTGTAATGCACATACCTGGCTCTCCCCCGTTAATCCCCATATCGGCCCCACAGGGCTGTGCACAGGTGAAATATCCTGAGTAACAGTTGAGGAGAGTGAAGAAGTTTCAAGGAGAAGGAGCAACTTCATGGGGTCACCCATCAGAGGAGGAGCAGACCTGTGATGGGGACCTCACCTCCCCAGCAGACTCAAGGACATACCCCTGTGCATGCTTCTGCTGGGACAGGGATAGATGACTATTCTTACAGTAATCCAAATAAGTTCACAACATGAACATATTAAGTCTTCCTTCTTGATGGAAATTTTCTTTTTCTTTTCTTGTCTACTTTTTCTCTAAATCAAAACAGGCATCAAAAGGAAATCTCTTCTATGGTTTTGACCCCAGAAAGATGTGCAAAAGCTCAATCGGATGTTGAATCAATGCAAACCTCACCCCTCACTATGTTGAAAGTACCATGGGACCTTTCAAATGAGCAGGCGCAAAAGCGGAAAGTCCTCCACGCAGGTATCCATGAATGTGACATCTTGACTCTTAACGTTTTTTTCCTTCAATACAGGAAGATAGACTTGGGCTGGAGCGGTGCCTCGATGGAAGAGCGCTTGCCTGGCATGCACGAGGACCCAGGCATGATCCCCAGCACTACATGCACAACCAAGTGCCAAGTGGAGGAAAAACAAAACCAGATGAGAAACGAAAACGAAACCCACAGGATTGCTGTTAAAGCCCTAAACCTGTGGGGGTTTTGCTTTTGTGATATTGGTGATTGAACCCAGGGCCTTGTGCATTCGAGGCAAGTGCTCTTCCACTGAGCCACCCTCAGTCCCATGAGCCCCTCATGGGGTTTTTCTTTTCTTTTCTTTTCCTTTGTTTTTTTTTTTTATTTGAGAGAGAGTTAATTTTTATTTTTTTCATCTGGTTTTTGTTTTCCCTCCACTTAATTGTGTATGCGGTGCTGGGGATTGATCCCAGGACCTCGTGCAGGCAAGTGCTCTACTGCTGAGCCACCACTCCAGCTCCCTTGTACAGTTTGTCAATTGAAAATTTTATTAAAAGAATTATAAAATCGTGTAAGCCCCTAGAACTGCTCTGTACCCCTGCTTCCCCCAATGATAACTTCTTGCAAAGTAATAATACAGTATTGAAACTAGGTTACATAACATTGATACAGTTCACAGATCTTAGATTGCTCCAGTTTTACTTGAACTCGTTGGTTGTGTGTGTGTGTGTGCACGCACGCATGTCTGATCGTCAGTGTTTAAGAAGAATTCCATCACCACAGGGATCCTTCACGTTGCCCTTTTATAACCATATAGCCTTCCTTGCAGAACCTTTTCAACTCTTGGCAACAGATCTCTATTTCTAAGATGTTGGCATTTGAAAAATATTATATAACTAAAATCATATAGGATATCACCTTTTGGGACTGACTTTTTTCACTCATCCTACTTCCTTGGAAATTCATCCAAGTTTTTGCCTGTATCAGTGGTTCATTCCTTTTTATTGCTGAGTAGTACTCCAAGAAATGGAATTAGTTTCATCATTTTTCTGTTGAAGGACATCCAAGTCATTTCCAACCTCTGGCTATCACCAATAAATCAGTTTCTGAACATTCATGTGCACGTTTCACGTACCACAGGTTCTCATATTTAGGATGAATATCTGAAAGTGCAATTGCCATGTCACGAGGTCAGCAAATGCTTCATGGCTGAGGAAATTGCTGAGATGTTTTCCGGAGTGACTGAGCCAGTTTACACAGTGCATGAGTGATCCGGTTATTCCATATCTTCACCAGCACGAGGTGTCAACATTTTTTATTTTAACCCTTCTGAGAGTTGCTGCATTCCCCTGATTGCTCATAAGCTGAGCCTTTGTTCATGTGTTTGTTTTCCGTCTATCGATCAGCGTTAGTGAAGTGTCCGGGCGTATGTTCTGCACAGTTACTACACGAATGGTTTGTTTTTATCGCTGAACTTTGCAGAGTTCTTCATGTATTCTAGACACTAGCTCTGCCATCTTTGTGCATATGTGTAAACACGTTTTACAATCGCTAGCTTGTCTTTTCAGCTTCTTACTCAGGTCTTTTGCCAAGCAAAAGCTTTTCATTTTGTTGAATGCAGTTCGTCAGTTCTCCATTTCCCAGATCCTACTTTTGGTGGTGTCAAATCTAAGGACTAACGTGAACTCTTGACGGTTTTCTTTTCTTTTTTTTTGAGAAGAGTTATAGTTTCACATTCTACATTTAAGTCCATGATTCGTTTGAGTTCAGTTTTGTATGAGGTTTGAGTTCTAAATCAAATTTCTTTTTTTTTTTTTTCTTTTTCTCTTTTAGCCTGTGGTTATTGCTCTAGAAGCATTGACTGAGAAGGCTATACTTTGCTGAATTCATTTGCACCTTTGTCAAAGTCAGTTGGGCATGTTTGTGTGAGTGAAACCTAGTTTCTGTATTTCTGTTTCATTAATCCATGTGTCTCTTTCTCTGCCAATACCACCATATGATCTTCATTAATGTGTTTGCATGGTAAATTTTAATATGAGGTCCGTTGATACCTCCAAATTTATTCTTCAAAATTATTGTAGTGATTCTAGGACCTGACGTTTATGTGTACGTTGTAGAATATGGTCGTTTATGTTTATTAAAAAAAATCTTTTGGGGGGGCTAGAGCAGTGGCTCAGTGGATGCAGTGCTTGCCTGGCATGCACGAGGAGGACATGAGTTCAAACTCCAAGACCACACACACAGCGAAGTCTTAGAGCAATGATAGCCATGTGGAATACTAGAAATAAAATTGTTTCTCTCTCTCTCTCTCTCTTTCTCTTTAGAGAGGGGGACAGTAAGAGACAGAAAGAGAAAGAGAGAATCAATTTTATTTAGTTTTTCACATGGCCTTCTTTGCTCTGAGACTTCGTTGTGTACGTGGTGCTGGGGTTTGAACTTACATCCTCGTGCATGCCAGGCAAGTGCTGTAACTGCTGAGTCACCACTCCAGCCCTGTCCCTCTCTCTTTAAAAGAAAAAAAATCTTTCTGGGATTTTATTAGGAGTAGCAAACCTACAGCTCAATTAGGGGAGTTGTGTCAACTCTTACTCATGGCATGTCTCTCCATCTCTTTAGATCTTCTTTGATGTCTTGCAGTAGTATATTGTAATTTTCAGCACCTAGATCCTATAAAAGTATAGTTGATTTTTTGTGTGGATCCTATAACAACCTTGCTGAACTCAATGGTTCTAGACGTTCTATATTTGGTAGATTCTTTGTCATTTTCACTATAGACAGTATATTACCTGCAATCTCATTGCAATGAGAGTTTCATCTCTCTTTTCCAATCCTTCTGGCTTTATTTCTTCCTGTCTTGTGGTGGTGGTGGGAGCTTCCAGTACCACACTGAACAAGGGTGAAAAGATGGTCATCCTTGCCTTTTATCCAATCTTAGGGGAAGGAATTCCGTCTTTGCCCAAGAAGTATGAGTTTAGCAATAGGTGTTTGCACGTGTTCTTCCTCAAGCTGAGAAAGTTCTCCAGGTTCCTCCTTTTCTGAAGGTTTATCATCAATGGATACTGGATTTTGAAATGTGTTTCTTCTACATTCACATGTGGCTTTCTTCTTTTGCCTATGAATAGAGCAGATTCCATTGATTGGTTTTCAAATATTGAGGCAGCCTTGTGCCTCTTGAATATTTTCTGCTTGATCTCAGTGCACAATTCTTTTAATATAATTGCAGGATTCTGTTAGCTAATATTTTGTTGAGGATTTTGGTATCAAAACTCATAAGATGGTTGGTCTACAGTTCCTTCTTTTTGAATACAGTCTTTATCCAGTTTAGGTATCAAGCTCATTCTGTCCTCAACAAATCAGTTGAGAAGTTATTCCTTCTCTTCTCTTCCTGGAAGGAATACATGTAATTCTTTTAATGTTTGGTAAAAGTATCATGGAATCATTTCGACCTACAGATTTCTCTTTCAGAGAGTTTTTCATTATGAATTCAGTTTCCATAATGGTTTTAACATTCATCTATTTCATCTTGCTTGAGTTTTAGAAGTTAGTGTGTCTTAGGGAATAGGTCCATTTTTTCTGCTTTGTTAAATTTTGAGTGTAAAATCATTCATTGTATTCCTTCATTACCTTTTTAGTGGCTGCAAGGTCTGGACTAATGTCCCTTTTTTTGTTCTTTCTGTTAGTGCTTTACATTTATCTTCTCTCTTCTTGTCTTTTTCTTTCTTGCAAGAGGTTTCATTTTCTGTTTGCCCATTGGTTTTGGAGAATTAGCAGTTAATAATGGAAGCATCTTGATGGGCAGCTTCTTTGAAATCCTTGTTGGATAATTCTAACTTCTGACTCATCTTGTTGGCATCATCTTGTTTTTCTTAATCAAGGTTCGATTCTTAGTTCTTGATAGGATGAGTGATTTATTGTAGTATTCTGAACATTTTATACTTTATTTTGGGGGCTCTGGAGCCTTCAGTTTGGGGAAGTAGTCACCCTGTCATCCTGTTTCAATTTAGCAATGTAGGCCTTGGCCTGCTTTTGTGGACCGTGGCTGTGATGGCGATTTAATTTTTACAGCGTTTGTGGTGTATTTCTGGTGCTATTATTTAATTGTTTTTCTCGCATCCCTGGGTCTCCTATTGGTCCCTGCTGTTCTGCCTAAGACGGCAGCAGAGGTCTTCTCAGACAGAATGTGAGGTAACTCTCAGGGGAGGGTTGTGCTGGCTTCTCCTACTGCTCTCTCTTGGGTGTCCCCATGTCTCTAGGCAAGAGAAGCAGGCCTTGAACTCACAAGATCAAAGAGGCTACCTGGAACCAGCCATCTGCTGCAACTCAGTCGTTCATGCAAAAGCTGTCTACTTGCCCTAATGTTCTGTACAAGGGACCAGGATGCATGGCAGCTGCTTCCCTAGTGCCAGCAAAACCCGAGTTTTGCTGGAGCTGTTATTTGCTACTTTTCCTAAACATTTTAATGGGCTTTTGTCTCTTTCACCATTGCACTTATATTTGGGATTCTTGGCAACTGGGTACTGGATTTTTATTTCATTTCTACTTCAAAGAGGAAGAGTGCTGAAATACAGAGTTTGGAGAAGTGTTAAATGCTTGGAAACACTGCCATTAACTGTGGGGGTGTTTCGTTGTTATTGGATTTTGGTTTTTGTACCAACATTTGAACCCAGGGGCACTTAACCACTGAGCCACATCTCCAGTCCTTTATAATTTTTTAATTTTGAGACATGGTCTCACTGAATTGCTTAGCTTTCCTAAGTTGCTGAGGCTGGCTTTGAACTTGTGATCTTCCTGCCTCAGCCTTGGGAACTGCTGGGATTAACAGGCTTGTGCCTCCACACCCAGCTATGAAGAGACATTTCACGAAAGAGGACAAACAAATGTCAGCCTCAGCAACTGGGCGAGGCCCTAAGCAACTTAATGAGACCCTGTCTCAAAATTTAAAAATAGGGCTGGGGATGTTGCTCAGTAGTTAAGCACCCCTAGATTCCATCCCTCGCACCCTCCCCACCAAAAATCATGTGTTAGCCATGACATTTGTAGCTAAGGATTGCCAACCCTTCTCCTGGAAGGTGTAATCTTGATCTTACTTAAAAATCAGAACAGTGTGTTTTTATGTGTGCACTGTGGTTTCAGTAATTTAAAAAAAATGCTTTTAACCTTATTTGTTCCTGGGATGACAGGTGTGCACCCTTGAGCCCGCTCATAAATCTGTTTTCATTCAGCATTCTCAGGGTTTGGCATGGGTGCAGCATTTATGTTTGGGTGCTGTGGGAACTAACTACATTTCATTTTCATTTTGTGACTCCTGTGTTTCTGGTGGCTTTGGCTTGTAATTTTGGACAAGGTATCCTGCCAGTGTGGTTAGCAGCAGGAGCTCAGCTCTCCCATGGGGGTCACTGATCTCTTGCTCATAGACCTAACACTCAAGAAAATGTGTCTTTCTTCGCTCCTGGCTACAGAGGCAGTGAGGCAAGGCCCACCCTCTTGTTGCCTAGAAACACAGTGAACATAGCTTAGCTCATCCCTTCTCTGTGCATGGAGACCGCCGGTGTCCCCTGCATCAGGTAGACTGTTGGCAGACTGCTGCGGGGAGAGAGCGAGTCCCCCCACTGATTGAAAACAAGGATGCATTTCCTTCACGAATGCTTGCAGAGAACCTTGGCTTTTATGAAGAACACAGAACACATTTGCATTCAGGGTAGTGGTGTTATCAGGGGTGAAAAGGAACCAAGGTATCTTGTCACAGACCCATTAGGTTAAAGCACACAAACTCAATGTCACCATTCAGTCAGGGCCTACTCGCTAGTCAAAGGGACCAACTGAGGGTAAAGAAAAACATAAATGGAAAAGGATGAACAGCAGCTGTGGCAGGGAGAATTTCTCAGAGGGTTTACCAAAGGTGTCCTGCCCTAAGTCCCGCAGGTGTTGAATATGACGAGAGATGGCTCTCTTGGTTATGTTAAGTTGACCTAAACATCAGGTGTCTAGGGGGTCCAGTGTGATCACGTGAAACCCCTTAAAAGCAGGAGCTTCCTCTAGCTGGTGGCAAAAGAGAATGGGAGAGGGGCTGGAGCGGTGGCTCAGCAGTTGTGACATTTGCCTAGCATGTACAAGTACACGGGTTCAAACCCCAGCACCGTGTACACAACTAGGTGTCAGCAACGAAAGCCATGTGAAAAACTCAATAAAAATTGATTCTCTCTCTCTCTCTCTCTTTCTCTTTCACTGTCCTTCTCTCTTTTAAAAGAGAGAGAGGGAGATTTGAACCAGGGTAGGATTTCAGCACCCCATTGCAGCTTGAACATAGAGGGTAGCAATGTCGGTGCCTTAGGATGAGACAGGCTGCTGGCTCACAGCCAGGGAGAAAAGAGGGACCTCAGTCCTGCAGCCACAAGGAACTGCACTCTGCCAACGACCCAAGTGAGCACAGAAGTGGGTTTCTTTCCAAGAAGAGCACAGCTTGAATTCAGATAGAGGGAGCAAGCCATTATCGCAGCATTCAGCTTGTGGAAGGACCGTCCTCTGGGGATTGGGACACTAAGGTTGCGTTCTTCTTTTAGGGACTTGGGAAATAGTTGTGTCTAATGAAATATCTCCTTCCACTCCCAAAACCTATATTGCCTTTCCCTGTGATACCAACAGAATCAACCAAAACCAGCCTGCTCAGAAGCCAGATGTACACCCTCAAGAGCTCACCTGGCAGTGAAAGAAAGGACGATTTTTCCAAATCCGGTTGCTGGAACATCTGTCTGAGTGCCAGAGGCAAGTGCAAGAGGGTCCCTGTCCCAGGAAGTGTCACCCAACCTCTTTGGGCTCGGCCTATCTGTTCCTGGAAGAGCAGGGTGGACGCTCTGCTCGTTGGAGGGAAGCAAATCACGTTTTAAAGCTTCCCAGGTTACCTCCTTGTGAATGGGCTCTGCCCGCTGCGGAGAGCTGGGTTTTCTTCCCTTCCTTCACTAGTGGGGCTAACTGATGCGCCCCTCTCTGGTCCAAATTGTCAGCCTTTGGGGGCTAAATGTAAGGAAAATATGACTTTTCCACTCAACATTTATTTCTATGGATAAAAACATAATTCTTAAAATGATAAGCTTTAACAGCACATTGTTTTCTTTGTAATTAGAGCTTTATGGCTAATATGTAGTAGTTAGATTATCCCAATAAACCTATAAAATTTTAAAAATTGAAGTCCCAAGTATTTTGTCCTATATCTAAAATAGTTAATAAAAAAATAAATCCCAAGCGCGCGCATGCACACGAGTCCACTGCTGGTGGCAAATGTGCACTTGTTCCTCATCAGAGCCTAATCACACCCTGATTCCTTCCGGCCCCCTCTGTGTGCTGTCTTTTGCTGAATGTCACTTAAACTGCCATATCTCTGCCACACGCACAGTCCAAAAGGGGCTTATCACAAGAGGAACAGGATTCCATTTCCGAGGCATTTAACCAACCCTTTTCACCCCTCCCTCCTGATGTTCCTCATGCAAAGAGGTAATGTTTCTTTCCAGTTATAAAGCCAAGTACCCATGAGGATATACTCTTTTTTAAGACAGAGGGATAGTGAGGGGTGGGGGGAGAGAGAGAGAAAGAGAAAGAGAAAGAATCAATCAAATTTCATTTAGTTTTTCACGTGGCCTTCATTGCTTGGGCACCTTGTTGTGTACGTGGTGCTGGGGTTTGAACCCGCATCCTTGCGCATGCCAGGCAAGTGCTGAACTGCTGAGCCACCACTCCAGCCCTGAGGATATACTCTTGAAATTCCAGATATGAGTTTCAAAACTCAACCTAAAAGTCTTCGGTTTTCCACATGGGGCAGAGAAACCAGAAAGCGCTATTGGAATCTGAAATCTTCATCAGGGGTTTCTGTAATTGCAGTGGGGTCTAATGAGATCAATCATTGATTAACGGTGTGTGTGTGTTAGTACCAGGGATTGAACCCAGAGGTACTTCATGACTAAGCCTCATCCCCAGCCCTTTTTTTTTTTTTTATATTTTTATGTTTATTTTGAGATGGAGCCTCGCTAAATTGCTGAGGCTGACTTTGAACTTGCAATCTTCCTGCTTCAGCCTCCAGAGTTGCTGGGACTGCAGGTATGCGCCACCATGCCTGGCTTTAATGGTGTTCTTATTGAATGTTTACACAGAGCAGAATGAGAGAATGAGTCTGTCTGACTCTTCCGTGGGCAGAGACCTTCCCTGGGGTGCAGGTAAACGAGACAGCCAGTGCGCCATGTGTGCCTATGCTTTGGTCTTTGGTGTAAATGGCAAACGAAACTTGCCTGGGCATAACCCCCCAGATAAAGATGTGATCTCTGCCAATTGGTCCAGTTTAGCCCCCAGCCACCACTGAGCTGAACAAGTATGATCCTTTACATTTTGATCTTAAAAGAAAAAATCCCTGTATTTGAGGAAAACACACCTCCGCCTTTGCCCTTTCCACAGAACTGAGCATCCTGTTGATGAATGACCATCTGGACGACGGATTGTCGGGTGAACTGACTGGAGAAGAGAGCCAGTTCTATGAAGACAGGTGAGGGTCTTCATTTTCTTTATTTGTGTCTGTCTGGGACCCGTCAAGTTGGAAGAGCCTCTCACACAATCCTCCGTCCCTAGCTTTTCAGAGTCGTCCTCCGAGAGCTGGCTTCAGACCCACAGTCTGGTGGCCAGGAAGCTCACCCTCATGGACGCCCTGTCGGTGACCGCGGTGCCCCACAGCCCCACCTATGTTCCCATTCTGGATAAGCACGTCGTCTCCAGGGTCTTCGATGAGGTAATCCAGTCCTCTCTGTGTCCCTGCTTGGGACGTTTAGTTTTCTGATTAAATAAAAGTGACCCAGTGCAATTTCCTGTGCGGTCGTAATAGGAATATATTCCAGCCATTGAAAGAAGTTATCCATAAGCAGTAAGGGGGTTGCTCTTAAGAATTCTGTGTTTTCAGAGACTTAAGGGCCAAATGTTTTCTCTTGTATGTGGAAGCTACTGTAAAACCTAAGACACGATGATAGTCAGCTGAGTTTAAGTAATAATAAATTAATAAATTTCACATAAGCTGGGGGAACCATACATGTGAAGGTAGGGGGGAGAAGGGAGGGAGCCGGGAGGGGAGGGAGGGACAAGGGGATTATCAATACAATGGGGAACACTCAATCCTATTAGAAGCCCAACTATAGGGCTGGAGCTGTGGCTCAGCATTTATGGCGCTTGTCTGGCATACGCGAGAATGCAAGTTCGAACCCCAGCACCACCTACACGACAAAGTTTCTGAGCAATGAAAGCCATGTGAAAAACTAAATAAAAATTGATTCTGTCTGTCTCTCTCTCACTGTCCCTCTCTCTTAAAAAAAAAAAAAGAAAGAAAGAAAGAAACCCAACTATACACAGGCAGGCAGAGAAACTCAGAAATGTCAAAAATTAATATGCATGTTCATTTCCAGTTGTAGTATGGGGGGATTACAGAGGAGATCTGAGATCAGGGAACGAATGAAGGGGGTGGATCCTGGACTAGGATCGGCCTTAACTTACTATCTCACTATGTCAATATCCATGTATGCATGAATACATAACAGTTCCCTCCAATATGTAAGACTATGTTGAACTAATAAAAAAAAGTTAAAAAAAAACAACTCTGAGAAAGGCAGCTGAGGCCTTGTGGCCCCCATGGAAATGCAGAGCTGCAGGAAAGTTGAAAAGCTCTGGAGGCCAGAGGCCAGCGTGAA
>PVKS010016436.1:0-43967 GCA_004027875.1 Aplodontia rufa | reverse complement strand
GATGTCATTCCTCCACAAACTATCCATTCAATGCATGAGCTCTTCTGGGGGAAAATGCAAAAGGTAAAATTCAAGGTGGATATCCATGATCTGGTTTTTCCCCTCAATAACAAAGTTTATATCCACTGATTGATAATGTTTTGATAATGTTTCTCCCTCAACTGTATTTCTATATTCTAATAAAAAAAAAAAAAGAAAAAAGAAAATAAGGGCTGAAGCAGTGGCTCAGCAGTTACAGCACTTGTCTGGCATGCACAAGTACACAGATCCGAACCCCAGCACTATGTTCGCAACTAAGTGTTGTAGCAACGGAAGCTACATGAAAAACTAAAGTTGATTCTCCCTCTCCCTCTCTCTCTCTCTCTCTCTCTCTCACTGTCCTTCTCTCTTTAAAAAAAGAAAAAGAAAATAGATTCTCTCTCTCTCTCCTTCTCTCAAAAAATAATAATAATAAAATAAATAATAAAGGGCTGGGGATGTAGCTAAGTGGTAAAACAAACAACCCTGAAATCCCCAGTGCCGCAACAACAAAGTGTAAAACACTGGAAATTACTGAAATGTTCACCAACACGAGAACAGTCATACTATATAGTATGAAGTTTTCAAAAATAACAAGGCAGATTTATTTATCCTAACAATAAAGACAATAAAGTGCAAAGTGTAAACACCATGTATAATATGATCCCATTTCTCTTTTTCTTTGTTCCCTCCACCTGCCCCCGTTGGTGGTATTAGGGATTGAACCAGGGGTGCTTTACCATTGAGGTACATTCCCAGCCCTTTGCATTCTTCTTTTGGGGTCTCCCTAAGATTCCCAGACTGGCCTCAAACTTGCAATCCTCTTGCCTCCATCTCCCAAGTCACTGGAATTGCAGGTGAGAACCACCACAGCTTGCAATATGATCCCCTTTCTGTACAAAAAAAGATATAAAGTTATTTGTAATATTTTTGTATTTTATGTAAATACTTTTTTCTCTTGACAGTACTGGGGATGAAACCTGAGATATACATGTGTGAGACAAATGTTCTATCAATGAACTACACCTCCACCATAAAAATGCTTTTTAAAAATGTTAACTTCTATTATTGATAGAATATTCACAAAGACATATTTTTAACATCATTAATAGCTATTAAGAAAAAAGTCAGAATATGTGTAATGATGGGTATTTTGAGGTTTTTGTGCTTTTTAATGAATGCTAAGCATATAGTTTATCATTGAGTTACATCCCCAACACTAATGATGGCTCTTAAAACAACTAAGAATCACCTAACTTTGTGTCCAGGTGAGGAGTTACTAGTTTGAAGTTTGAATAAGGGCGGGATTTTATGCTTTTTTAATTTTTTTGATTCAGTACTATATTCAAATGAGTTAAAATTCAAAAATTACACAATGATATACCATGAATATCTTCCTCCCACCCACTTTTACCCAGTCAGTACCACAACATACAACAATATTACATATTTCAATTTGTCATTCAAAAACAATCTCTGGGGCTGGAGTGGTGGCTCAGCGGTTACACACCTTGCCTGGCATATGTGAGTACACAGGTTCAAACCCCAGCACCCACATACACAACTAAGTGTCGGAGCAATGAAAGCCATGTGAAAAACTAAATAAAAATTGATTCTCTCTGCCTCTTTCTCTCTGTTTCACTGTCCTTCTCTCTTAAAAAAAAAAACCTCTGGCCAGGTGCAGTGGCAAATACCCGTAATCCCAGTGGCTTGAGGATTCCAAGTTCAAAGCTAACCTCAGCAAGTTAGCAAGGCCCTAGCTAACTTAGCAAGACCCTGTCTCAAAATAAATTTTTTTTTTAAAAAAAGGGCTGGAGTTATAACAGCTCAGTGGTTAAGCACCCATGGGTTCATTCTCCAATACTGAAAAAAAAAAGTCTCTGTACACTCTGCACATACAGTTCAAACAAAAAGTACATATTTTTCATTTTTAAAAAAACAACTTTTATGGACTTTATTATACTGTTCAGTGAGTATTCTCAACAAATGAGCTTGTGAATGACAAACATATTTTCAATAGCAGATCTCACAATCTTACAGGAGGTATTTTTATGCTGGTATCATGCCTCCACCTTTCTCAATGCCTGCACCTTTCTCAATGTAGTGGGAATTTCATTGGACTCCTGAGGCAGAAACACTAAACAGTGGTCATCTAAACAATGGCAATATTTGGGAAACATGGTCATCTTATCATGAAAACTCCTAGTTCATATTCTTAATCAAAGTTAGATTCACAGATGCATAACTCGTATTACAGTGGAAGTGATAACTGCAGGACTATAACTCCATTAAGGATATTTAACTATTGGTCTCTACTACTTCTTCATTTTCACACTTGCTGGTCTCTGTCTCTGATAGTCATCTGGATGGTACAAGATTCCCATTCTCTACGCCCAGTGTTCTTCCTTTATTATTTTTTATCACACTACTTCTTGTTTCTGGTTCTCTTATGTGCCGAGTTCCTGCAAGGCAGAGACCATAACTTAGATTTTTTTTCCTTTTTCTTTTTTTCCTGGTACCAGGGATTAGAAATTAGACCCAGGGGTGCTTTACCACTGTACTACATACATCCTCACCTCTTTTTCCTTTTTTTTTTTAATAAATGTTTATTTTTAAAGAGAAAAGGATAGTAAAAAGAAAGAAAGAATCAACCTCATTTAGTTTTTTTCATGTGGCTTTTGTTGCTCCAACACTTTGTTGTGTACCTGGTGATGGGGTTCGAACCCACGTCCTCACACATGCCAGGCAAGCATAGTAACTGCTGAGCCCTTTTTCTATTGAGACAGTTTCTCACTAAGTTGCCGAGGCTGTCCTGGAACCTGCCTTCCTCCTACCTCCTGAATCACTGAGACTACTGGAGTGTGCCACCCCACCCAGAGACTTACAAGATTTTTACAATACTAAGCCCTAGTATGATGCCTGGCAATATTAGATTTTCACTTAAAAGCACTAGTTTAAAGAAAAAAATGTTATGCCAGAGGAGATTCTTGAGAAGCTAATACCTAAGATTAGGTGTTTGTCATCCCAAACAAAAGCACAGAAGTGAAAAAGTGGTTTGGGAAACTGGAGATAGCTCTGTGTGAATGAAATAACAGTTTAAATCAATGTAAGAGACAAGGCAGAAGAGAGCACGGGATGCTTACAGGGTAAGGTTCAAAATCCTCAGCTGAGCCAAAATACCCCAATAGGTGAAAATATTCCCAACTAACTTTGAACCCTAATCTCCAGCCATTCTGTTTCCCTTAGCTCTGGCTACAATTACTTGCAATATTTCTAAAAACATATTCCACACTTTAATGTTCCCCTGTGCTTTTTTTTTTTTTAAGAGAGAGGACAGTGAGAGAGACAGAGAAAGAGAGAAACAACTTTATTTAGTTTTTCACATGGCCTTCCTTGCTGGGGTTTGAACCCGGGTCCTCGTACTTGCCAGGCAAGCGCTGAAACCGCTGAGCCACTGCTCCAGCCATCTTCCCCTGTACTTTGCCCATTGTTAAGATACCCTTCTCCCTACTTCAAAACTCACCTCAACTACCAATTTCACAGCAAAACTTCCCCCATCCACCGATTAATACAGGAACCTCCTCTGTGCTGACCTATCATGTGATTTCTCTTGCAGTTCCTTCACTTGTTTGGATGCCCAGTTTCTTAGGCGGTAAATACTGATATATTTGTTGTTAATGAATAAGAAAGACTCCATTTTTATGTCCTCGTCTTAACATTTGAAAGCCCAAGGGCTCACTTTACAGACTGCAGATGCTGTTCGCTGACTGTTGCAACTTAAAAGAGAGGTCGAACAATCAAAATAATTTGTTAACAGCCTTCCTAGCCGCTCTATGTAGTCAAACTGGGTGGAAGCTTGACCAGAATCCATAGCCCTGTTCTCATCAAGGCTTTCCAAACCTTTCAAGGTTTCCCTGTTTAGCTCAGCCCCCTAAGATCCCTGCCCTCAGCAAGGTCCCAGTGCCTGCGAGACCGGACTTGCTCAAGTGTTCTGTCAACTTCTCAGTCTGGTGAACTCCGAGGCCCTGGACCGCGCGTGGAAAAGACCAAGAGTGAAGCCTGAGCCTGGTCCAGGAGGTAGGCCCGCCTTGCTCAGCATTTCTTGCTCAGCGGGTTTCTAGAATCTCTACCTGGCCTCATAACTAAAGCTATAAGAGACGCCGAGAAAGACCAACGATGCGTCGGAGGTGAGGTGTAGGACTTTGTTCCAAAAGGTTCCCCTTCTGCACCGTTACTGCCCAGAAACCTGCACCTTCCCGGTCCTCCCGGGCGGTGACCGATGCCCCCACTGATTTGGAAACCCCAAACCGCTACTAAGCCACGCGAGCTCCAGCAGCAGACAACAGTACTTTCTGACCGGCACTCTGGAGGACAGGGCTCCAGAAGATTCCACGAGCCACGGGAACCCGGGCTCGAGCCCATCCCCACAAGGCCATTCGGCACAACCCTTCCCGGCCCGAGCGCCCCCGCGCCGTTGCCCGGTAACCGCGGGGCGGTGGCAGGGGCCGAAGGGGCGGGACTTCCGGCTAGTGACGCGCCCGGGCTCGGCTACAAAAGACGACGGCTGCGGCGCGCCGGGCGGAACTTTCCAGAACGCTCGGTGAGAGGCGGAGGAGCGGAGGCTGCCGGAGCTGCACAAACTTACGCGCTCCTTCCCGCTCCCCAGCACCAGCCCCAGCCCGCTCACCGGTGAGTTTCAGCCCTCGCGCTTCTCCTTGTCCCTTAGCTGACGCCATTGGTGGCACCGGGAAGCCGGATGGAGCCGCAGTTGGAAGGCGGTTGGCTCCGCGTGGGCGGGAGGGTTGTCGGTTCCTAGATCCATAATTCCATTTTTGGCGGGTCGGTGTTATGCCCCACCAACCCATCCTCGGGTCGTAGGGGTAGAGTCCAGGACCCTTTCTGAGCCTCCCCCACCCAGCCTGAGCTCTCCGAGGAGCTGCCTTCGGCTTCCCCTCCGTGCGCGCCCCCGCGCCCCTCCGCCCGCGCTCGCTCCGGGTGGGCCACTGCGCGCACGCGCAGGAGTGAGGCAGGGGCGAGGGGCTGCGGGAGGAGCCGGGCGGAGGCTGCAGCTTTCGCTTCTCCTGTCTCCCCTCCCTCTCTTTGTTGAGGGCTGGGCTTCCCCCTCCGCCCCTTCGATCTTGGGTGGGAGGGAAAAAGGAAGGAAGCTTTCTGGTCGGCGCCGAGTGCAGGGGGAACCTAAGGACGTGTAAACTACGCCGGCCAGAGGGGCTAGAAGGGTTTGACGGTGAACGTGGGGAGGTCGTAAGCAATGTGACAAAAACACAGTTAAGCGCGCCTTCCCCAAGAACGAACTGGGGGGCTTGCTCTCTGGAACCAGTTTCGTAAACGTCTCCCTCGCCGGTTTGTACCCCAATGTCTCTTGGGAGCGATGTGTGGCGTTTATCAGATAAACAAAGACATTGATAATATAATAACCGATGGAGTGAACTCTTAGTGCCCCTTTCGGTAACTGCTGTCACCACCTCTGGGGAAAGGAGACCGGATGAATCCAAATTGTACTCTTGTTACCACGTTAGTGCGGAAGCTGTAGTGCGGGAGAGTAGGAACCAGCTGCTAGAACGCTTTTGAATTCCCTGTTGATTTTTTTCTTTTCTGTTTAGCCTGTTAGAACTTAACAGCTGCATTATCACAGGAATTGTCACTTTTCTGTGAAGTTTAGGGGAGGCGATTTTTTAAAATCAGATTTGCAGAGAGAACAGATTGCTATGTCCTACCTCTGACTTGACTAAAAACTACCTGTTGAAAGCCGATTAAAATCGCATTTTATTTCAGGCTGTAGAAAATGGTGAAAGAAACCACTTACTATGATGTTTTGGGGGTCAAACCCAACGCCACCCAGGAAGAATTGAAAAAGGCTTACAGGAAACTGGCCTTGAAATACCACCCTGATAAGAATCCAAATGAAGGCGAAAAGGCAAGTAGTATATTCTGGAACATATCTGAATAGTTCTTAAGCCAATGTGTATGGTGTTTCTATTATTGGCTGAAAACGAGTGTGGTTTGTAATACTGTATTTTTTAAAATTTACTCTTTTCTCAAATAGTTTAAACAGATTTCTCAAGCTTATGAAGTTCTCTCTGATGCCAAGAAAAGAGAATTATATGACAAAGGAGGAGAACAGGCAATTAAGGAAGGTGGAGCAGGTGGTGGTTTTGGTTCCCCCATGGACATCTTTGATATGTTTTTTGGAGGAGGAGGAAGGATGCAGAGAGAAAGAAGAGGTAAGAAAAATCTGGTTCATGTGCAGCAAATTACAGTAGCTATTGGTGAAAACAAATTTTCAAGAAATCACTCGTTTTAAATGCTTGTTGACTTGATGGTGTAATGTTGCAGACTGACCCATAAATTAGTTCTGCTTGATTAATGGTTCAGTTTTTTTGTTTTGTTTTGTTTTTAAAAGAGAGAAAAGGGAGAATCAATTTTATTTAGTTTTTCATGTGGCTTTTCGGTGCTGAGACTTTTTTGTGTACATGGTGCTGGGGTTCGAACTTGCACACTTGCACATTCCAGGCAAGCTCTGTAACTGCTGAGCCCATTGGTGTAGTTTTTTTTTTTTTTTAATGAGATTTGGCATAACTAAAAACAATTAAGAGTGATTTTTTTTTTTAAGAGTGAGAGGGAAAGAATCAGTTTTATTTATTTTTTCATGTGGCTTTTGTTGCTCCAACACTTCATTGTGTACATGGTGCTGGGGTTCAAACCCATATCCTCATGCATGCCAGGCAATCTCTGTAACTGCAGAGCCACCACTCCAGCCCCCTAAAGTGATTTTTAAAGCTCTTGGTTGGATTCATCCAACTCCCTTAGATTACCAAACATTAAATAAAGGAACCAAAGCATAGCATCATAATTTTAAAGCCCTTTTGCAAATATTACTTGATTCCCCTGCCCTTGCAGCCTATGGTAGGTAACCTTTTTCAGTTAGGTGAGTGAAAATTCAAAAACTGCATGGGCAACGTAGCAAGACCTGTCTCCGAATGAATTGGGATGTAGCATAGAAGTAGAAAGCTCCTGAATTCAGTCCCCGGTACTACTGAAGAAGGAAAAAAAATGGATGAGAAGGGTGGCTTTCAGCATACTGACCAACTACATGAACTATGTGTGAAAAAGAACTCAGAGGTGAAGCTAAGAGCAAAAGGATATATATAGTTGTTAATGCTTCACACTTTATTTAGAAAGTTAAAATGTTCGTTGGCATGTTGTACAGAAAAGAGTTTGAGAACTTTTAAGTTAGGCTTAAGGCAATACCTGTTGCGGTGGATAAAGTCCTTGTGGAAGAATCATTAGCTAGGAACTTATTAACCATTAGTGAAGGGCTTCATTTCTGTTGTCTCATCGTCCTCATGTGATCTCAGACTTCTTCCACTCCCTGTTCTATACGTAAGTGATGTGTGGCACTCCTTTGTAGCCTCTGGCCCCATGGGGGGGGGGGTCTTTAAATTTAGAGTAATTTAGAACAAGAGGAAAAATGCAATTTTTTAGTTGGCAGTAGTCACCACACTTTTTTTGTGCCCACTAAGCATGTGTCAACTAGTGGCTGCTATATTGGACAGTACAAATAAAACATTTCCATTACTGCAGAAGTTTTTTGTTGGGCAGTGCTGTTTTAAAGGGTATTAGAAATTTGTCCTTTAAAAAACCATTGCTAGTCCAGTGGTAAATATGCAGTTTCTATTGAATCAGGAAGAAGTAGGAATTGATATTTCAGTGGTGTCTCAATATTGATTTCCCCAGCCAATCTGGATTAGTAGAAATTTACTGTGCTAAAGAATAAAAAATATTCAGATGAAGTAATTGGCTATGTTGCTCAATGCCATGGTAAGTGAAAACTTTAAAGAAATATTGGCACAGAAATAACATGTTTGAATTTGTGAAATGTGCATACTTAATTAACTTTTCATTTTGGAAGTAATATCTTTGATTGCCGTATTTCTAAGGTGATTACATATATATCTTTGGGCAAATCACTTGTTTGTTCTCTGACCCAATTTTCCCTCATTCATAATTACATAACAACTTAAGGATCACATATGATAATGAGGTAAACATTTCCAGGTGAGTTAGGTACTCAGCTGATGGTGGACCTTTATGAGGCTCATCTTTCATCATCCTTTACCCTTTTTATAGTGTCTTCAACACAAATAAGATAATAGCATCATAGACAGATTTTTAACAAGCTGTGTTTTGTTCTAGGTAAAAACGTTGTGCATCAGCTCTCGGTAACATTAGAAGATTTATATAATGGTGCAACAAGAAAACTGGCTCTGCAAAAGAATGTGATTTGTGACAAATGTGAAGGTACAGTCTTTTAACATTCTTACATGACTGAAAATGGATCTGAAGACTTGGAATAGGTAAAACTGACAGATGCGCACTACCCAGATTGGCTAAATCTGCCACCTAGAGAAATATTAGCAAAATAGCACTTTTTACTGTGTATGTTTTAAATGCAGTGGAGAGCAAACTAATTTATTGGGTTTAAAATTATCTTTCACAAATCAACTGGTTATATAGCTCCTTATCACATAAATGTTGAGTTACACGTTCTTAAGGAAATGTTCTATAAGACATTGATAATACTAAGTATAGTATTTAGGATCTTCTTACTGAAACATTCATTACTGTATCTGTGACTAAATTTACACAAAATTTTCTTTTAAATACTGTAGGCCGAGGTGGTAAGAAAGGAGCAGTAGAGTGCTGTCCCAACTGCCGAGGTACTGGAATGCAAATAAGAATTCATCAGATAGGACCTGGAATGGTTCAACAAATTCAGTCTGTGTGCGTGGAATGCCAGGGCCATGGGGAAAGGATCAGTCCTAAAGACAGATGTAAAAGCTGCAATGGAAGGAAGATAGTTCGAGAGAAGAAGATTCTAGAAGTTCATATTGACAAAGGTGAGTTCTGATCTGCTTCCCAGTCTGAAGTCTTGAGTGCTATGGCAAGTTTAATACTACTATTATTATTTTTATAAAGCACTGTACTGAATTGGGTTATATGTATGATGCTGAAACAACTCGCTTAGCATAAAGAATCATCTCTCTGTCATACATGGTTCGGTAAATGATGGAATAATGTTCCATCCAAAATTAATTCCTGTTACATCATAATTCTTTTTAAAAATTACAGTTAAGCTCTGTATCCATTCTTAATATCTTTAGGAATTAGATTAAGAGATATGCATATTTTTAAGAATTTGGGGGGAGGAAGGTTTTAAGTGAAGAATGGTCCTATTAAAATTGCGTCTCAAACTTACAAACATGTTTAAATGTTCTTGTTTATCTACTTCTTTAGTTGGCTCTTCTGCCATTATTGTATTAAAATGCTCTATTTCTTTTTATTTTTTTGAAAGGCATTTTACTGTGTGGCCCAGGCTAGCATCAAATCCCTGGTCTTAAGCCATCCCCTGCCTCAGTTTTCTGAGTTGCTGGGACTAGGAGTTGTTGACAAAGTGTTGTTGATTTGAACTTAGCTGTTGAACAGAAACTTACTTTTTCTCTGGTTTTTTAATTACTTTTATGCTATAGATCTCTCCATTTCTACCTGTTGGGCTGTAGATTGTAACTACATAACCTTTTGTCTTTTGTCATTTTTCTTAGTTTCATCAATTTATTTTTAAAAATTTAGATGTATTACAGCAGTACATGTTCGTTTTAGAAATGTATGTGACCCCTGAGAAAAATTAGTATCTGTACTTCTGTGCAACAGTCACCATTATGGTAATAATCTGAGTGCCATGATGAAATGAAACTCATATTCTACCTACCAAACTGGAACTGTTAATATTGTGAGCATCGTTCCACATTATTATATAACCTATATTAATTTAAGTAGCTGCAGTAGTATTAAAGTTGCCTTCTGTTACACATCTGCAGATTCAGCCAACCTGAGGTTGGAAATATTTGGGGAAGAACATAATTGTACTTAATATATACAGATTTTTTTTTCTTGCCATTTTCTTTAACAATATAGTACAAGAACTATTTTACAGAACACTACATTATACTAGGTATTAAAAGTAATCTAGACATGATTAAATATGCAAGAAAATGTGCATAGGTTATATGCAAATAGTACATCATTTTATTGTATACATTAGCAGCCTCAGATTTTGGTATTTGAGGCAGATTCAGAAACTAACCTCCTGCTGATATGTAATTATATTGTCATGTAAATCATGATACTGCCCTCTCACCCTCAGTGCCATATATTGGAAAGTATAAAAATTTTCTTAGCCAGATAACTTTTACATATTATTTTTATAAATTTGATTTACATATTGATTTAATTTGACCCATGATGAGTAGGGTTTTCACGTCTGGTAGGATGTCTTATCAAAAACAGCATATACTTAGGTCATTGTTCACAATTGAAGCTATTAATGCTGTGACCTTTACGCTAATTTAGAACAACCAAAAAAAATTAGCTGAATTTAATTGCTTTACCTGTGTATCAAGACAGTTACTTTGCCTATTATACAGTTTAAGGACAGATTATTAAATTTTGCCAGTGTGTGATACTGACTGGTATTAACTTCCATACAGAATTATTTGTGGATTCATTTTGCTTTAGAATAATACGTGGGGAGAATATGTAGATGAAAGTGTAATACAAAAAATATTAATCATGGGTTAACCATGCAATCCAAGTTGATGTATAGGAATCCATTGTACTGTTGACTACATTTGTATGGGTTTAATGTTGAAGTAAATAAAAATTGCTTATGTTTAGTGACCTTGGTAATCATTGGTTCAGGAAATTATCAGATACTGCTGCGGTGTAATTTGCAAACACAAGGGTTTTTTCCCTTAAAGAAGCTGAGTCAAAGAGATGAACTAAAGTGTATGAGACAGAAGTAAAAGTTGAGGGGGGGCTGGAACGGTGGCTCAGCAGTTATGGCGCTTGCTTGCCTGGCTTACGTGAGTTCAAACCCCAGCACCACGTACACAGTGAAGTCTCCGAGCAACTAAAGCCACATGAAAAATTGATTCTGTCTTCCTCCCTCCCTCTCCCCCTCTCCCTTTCTTCTCACTCTCCCTCTCTCAAAATTTAAAAAAAAAAAAAAAAAAAAAAAAAAGTTGAGAGGGGCTGGAGCCTGTGGTTCAGTGGTTGAAGCATTTGCCTGGCATGTGCAAGAATTTGGGTTCAAAGCTCCGTACCACATATACAATCAAGTGTCGGAGAAACAAAGCTAGATGAAAAAATACACAAAATTAATTCTTTCTCTCTCCCTCTCTTGAGAATCTCAGTAAAAAATATTGATCATCTTTTAAAAATGCCCTACTGGAGGGTCATTTTCCTTAATGTTTTTGGCATTGGCCACACTAAATACCTCCTCTACCTACCCCAATAGTTTTTTGTTGTTTTTTGCAGTGCTGAGGTATCAAACCCAGGGCCTTGCATATGCTGGGCAAGTGCTCTGCCATCAAGCCACACCCCCCTCCCACGACCCGTGTTACACATTTTTAAACATTTTTAGTTTAGAGTCTCTATTGTAAATAGTACGACATCAAGAAGAAAGTTGATTTACTGCTGTTAGCTTAATAGAAGTAATGTGATAAAGATTGTCAAATGTGATTCAGTGGAAGTACTTAGCATTTACAGGTTATAATGTTCTCCGTTTGCCAGTGTAGTACTTGCATAGTCATTTGGGGAGAGTAATTTGTTTTCCAATTTTGTGTATTGATAGAATTTTCTCTTATGATGGCCCTGCCATTCATTTTTTTGTGTGATAACATAGAGGCATTTTTACTTAACCCCATCAACAGCAATGAGGTAGTTTTCTCTGGCAAAGTTGAAACTTAAGATTATACAACTTGGTTCCCTGGAGTTATCCAGCCATTAAAGCAGCTCTGAACTTTGAAGCCTTGCCTGTTTGCTTCTAGAGTTTGTGTTGACTTTGATCTGATAGCTTTCTTTAGTAGTGAACTGGATGGAACTAATTAAGTGGTCGTTAGTCGTTTCTGTGATATTTAGCATCCACAATGATAGCATTTGTTTGGTGTAAACAGATGTGTTTGTACACATCTGTGTGGTTTTTAGTTGATTCTGCAATTCTCACTTCAGTGATGGTTATTAGCAAGATTACAAATTGATGTTTGGTTTTTTAGGCATGAAAGATGGACAGAAGATAACATTCCATGGTGAAGGAGACCAAGAACCAGGACTGGAACCAGGAGATATTATCATTGTGCTAGATCAGAAGGACCATGCTGTTTTTACTCGGTAAAGACTGAAATGACATCTATTAGGATATTTTTAATAGCTTTAATAAGAGCTTTATTACCCTTAGAACATAATTTCTGAAAATTCCTAGAAAAGTACAGCAGGAGAGTTAGGCTATGTATAGTAAATTTTTCTTGTACTGGGAGTTGAATCCAGGGGCAAGTAATCACTGAGCCTCGTCCTGTCTTGAGTTTGTGTTCATCCTTCCACAGCCTCCCTAGTTGGCTGGAATTAACAGGCACATGCCAGGTTATATAACATATCTTGTAAAAGTTAAGTTTCAGTCATTAAGGAGGCTTTTGAGTTGTCTCAGTAATTTATCACCTAACCTGAAACCTGAAAGGTGTATTTCAATTAGGAGGTATTTTTTGTGAGCATGCATGGATAGTTGGTGGTGGAGGAAAACATCAATAGACAAAATTTAGCCCTCGGTCTTTGTATAAACAGTTAAGGTAAATGTCATAAAGCTTTCATCAGTTTTTATTCCTGAGTTCATGATAAATTGAGTTGCTTTTAAGTGTAAGTATTCCAAACCATCTCAATAAGAAACAAGTTGGAGGTCAGATGTGTGTAAATTTATGTCTACTGCTGTGAAATGTTTAATACCAAGTTTATAACAAACTTAACATTGAAACACAAGAAAGTTGATCATAAACAGTGAATGTATTAAATATATCCATGACCAAAACATGAGGGACTGGAGGTAGGATTGGGGGCAACATCAAGAGTATTCTGAGGAGTGTTAAGCCTGATGAAAGATGTTTTATTAATATGACTTGGAAAAGAAGAAAGTCTTAAGTCTGAGGGAAAGTGGGCTATTAAATATGAAAGATTATGCTCACTCACAGTGTTTTAGACACTATTGAAGTAGTTCCATGTATCAATAAGGAAATTTTTACTGTTTGAAATTGGTCATGTCTCCATTATTTAATTTCACAAAACCTAAATAATCCAGAACCCAGCCCAGATCTGTTCCAGTTTATACTATAATATTCTCTGTCCTTAACATGTGTTTTCTTTAAGTCTCACTCTTGTAATACTTGTTTTCTTTCCCAAGAAACTTTTGTTTTAAATTAGGTAATGAAACAATTCAGGAATACTTTAAGTGTTACAGATTACCTAGAATATGTGGAAGGATTTTGAAGCCTTGGTCCAGGAACTGCTGTTTCCAGTTTTCAGCTTTGTTCAATTTTCAGAGGGGTAGGGGAAGGGTGGCTTTCTTTTCTGTTAGAGAAGAAAACATTTGCCCACTATAGTACTTTTAATCATTGATAGTTTGAAAGATGTAAATACTTGCCACATTTGCCTTGATACAGGCGAGGAGAAGACCTTTTCATGTGTATGGACATACAGCTGGTTGAAGCATTATGTGGCTTCCAGAAGCCAATATCCACTCTTGATAATCGAACCATAGTTATCACCTCTCATCCAGGTATGGCAGCTATATGAGTTATTCTTTCTGTTCTAGTTTTCCTGATCTCCTGTTAACAAAAAAATAAAGGCACTTAAAGATGAGTAGTATTTCTTTCCACAGTCACATATCCTTACCTTGGGTTAAGAAGTCATAAGGTCTTTACTCTTTTTGGGTAACCCCTGGAGGAAGATTCATAAATGGGAAATGGCAGGATTGTTTTGTCCTTGCTCCTATCAGGACATTTCCTCTGTTCTGTTTTCCTTGCCATGTAAAAATGTGACCATACTTAAAAACTTGACTTTGGTGTTTTTAGGTCAGATTGTCAAGCACGGAGATATAAAGTGTGTGCTAAATGAAGGTATGCCAATTTATCGTAGACCATATGAAAAGGGTCGCCTAATCATCGAGTTTAAGGTAAGCTATAAAAAAACTCAGGGATATTTGAGAATGGTTAGCTTATTAAATTCTGGTATGGAATTAATGTTTTCTGAGTGCCAAATAACCTCATTTATATTACTCCTTATATAGAAGGAAATACATGGATCTCTAATACTCCTGTTGTTAAAAATAGCAATACTTGTTAAGTTAGGTATGGGTTTGTTTGCTTCAGTAAGAAAGAGATGATCTTTTTAAATCAAGAGAGTTTTGTTTAAATTATCTCTTAAGGATTAGATTGCTTGTGAGAATAGGTTCTTAGGTTTTAAAATTTTGATGATCAGCACTATAAACAACAGGGCTGGGACAGTGGCTGGGTGATAATAGGGCTTGCCTGGCACATGCCAGTACTCCAGTTCAAACCCCAACACCACAAACACAATGAAATGATGAAGTGTCAGAGCAATGGAACTACCATATGACCCAGCTGGTCCACTCTGGGTATTTTCCCAAAAGATCTAAAACCATCATGCTACAGTAATACAGCCATATCAGCATTTATAGCAGCACAATTCATGATAACTAAACTATGGAATCAACCTAGATGCCCGTCACTAGATGAATGGATTATGTGTGTGGGTGTGGAGTTATACTTTTTTTTTTTTTTTTTTTTTTACAGTGAAAGAATTTTATTTTGTTTCTCATCTGGTTTTCATTGCTCGGACAATTTGTTGTGTGTTGGGGTTTGGACCCACATCCTCGTGTATGCCAGGCAACAGCTGTAACCACTAAGCCACTGCTCGAGACCCTCCTTAGCTATTGAAAAGAAGGAAATTATGGCATTTGCCAGGAAATGGAGATATGGAGAATGTCATACTAACATACTAAGTGAAATTAAAAGGATTAAGATTACATAACGAATCAATCATATACAAATTAATAGATGAGCTAAAGGATGTCTAGTAGAGTGAAGAAAAGGGGAGAGAGAGGATGGTAGGGAAAGGGAGATCATGAACCAAAGTTGATTAAAGTTGATTTCTATGCATGTACAAGTTTGTCAGGATGAACCCAACTACTATGTATAATCGTAAAGCTGATAAAAAAATAAAAATCTGGGATTGGGGATTTAGCTCAGTGGCAGAGCGCTTGCCTAGCACGCACAAGGCCCTGAGTGTCCTCAGCCCTAATAAAAATAAAAATCTGTTTGCTGAGTAGAGCAATACTAGAGTAAGTGTTTTTGTTTGTTTTTTGAAGATCGGCTTGGCTTTTGCTGGTCATGGTGACACATGCCTGTAATCCCCAACTATTCATGAGGCTGAAATGAGATAAAATTTCAAGGCCAGCCTAGGCAACTTAGCCAAGACCCTATCTCAGTTTTTTTCTTCAAAAGTCTGGGAAGGGGGCTGGAGTGGTGGCTTAGCAGTAGAGTGCTGCCTGGCATGCACAAGGACCCAGGTTCAAACCCCAGCACCACATATATAACTTGTGTCAGATTAATAGTAAGAATTTTTTTTGTAGGTAAACTTTCCTGAAAATGGCTTTCTCTCACCTGACAAACTCTCTCTGCTGGAAAAACTCCTACCTGAGAGGAAGGAAGTAGAAGAGACTGATGAAATGGATCAGGTAGAACTGGTGGACTTTGATCCTAATCAGGAACGACGGCGCCATTATAATGGAGAAGCGTATGAGGATGATGAACATCATCCCAGAGGTGGTGTTCAGTGTCAAACCTCTTAATGGGGCCAGTGAATAACACTCACTGCAGGCATTTTATATGCAGTAGTGAATGAGTGAAGGACTATAATCATAATATGCTCACTACTTGCTATTGTTTTTGTTTTAATATTCAATTATAGTAGTGTTTTAAAAGTTAAATGAAGAATAAACGCAAATATAAAAGCTCTGACTTTGCTCTGTATGTATGATGACTTCAGTGTGTAAGAAGTTGTTTAATACTTGTAAAAGCTACTTTTAAAAAAGTTCCCCTAGCATCTGTTAGGCCATACCTTGTAATTGATTTCAGCTGTGTACATGAACAAAAGTAGACTGAAATGCTAGGTATATGTGTTGATTTCAGTATGTGACCCTTTGTTGTTTAGCTATGAAATTAAAACTGTATTTAACTGGCAATCAGAAGAAAACTTAACTTGTAGAGGAGTGTTGGTCTGTCTAGTTATTTGTATTAAGTGAGATTCATTGTGATGCCTCTGCATTCTATTGCCTCAACTATTACTTGAAGGTGGCATAATGTGTAATTTAGCTTGTGGTATCAAGTGAAAGAAATGATACCTTTCTAAAGAAGGGGTTTATCATAATATGCTGCTTCTTAAGGGCTTGCACTTAGAGAATTGCATTCCCTTCTGTTGCGCCATCTTTTTTAAAAAATTAAATATATATATATATACACACATATATAAAAAACTATGTTAACCAGTCCTGATTACATTATTTTTCTCTTCTCTTTGGACCATGATAAGCCCTGATAGTGAATTCCAGAGCTGGATAACAGAAATTAAAGTGAAGAAACCTATACATGGAGAAGTAGTTTGCATGTATAATATAGGAAGGTGTTCCTTAGGTATGTTACAGGCTTACTTTAAACCATTTGACTTAATGCTCCAAAGTAACTGTAATTTAATGTTGGTAGTCTAGCAAATATGATGAATAGCTTTAATTGTATGTTTAAAAGTCACCATATGTTCACATGCTTAAATCTGGGTATCAGAATTTAAGCAATTCTTGAAATGTATGAATGTCTCCTTAATATACTGATTACAAAGCATTTCCAGTGTGTCACTACAGGCTTTTTCTTTTCCCTGAGATCATCAAAGCATTAGTTTTTAATAAAGGTAACATCATTTTACTTAAAATTAGTAACTATTGAAAGTTAACTAAACGTTTAATATCGAACTTAGTGGGGAATGAAAATGGAGGCTTGATTTTTGTATGAGTCAGGAGAAAGGGGCTTAAACTTTGCACCCACCGGGGTTGAGAGTTTGAACTTTCTGCCTTAAACATTCCAACCTGGAAGTGGCCCCAAAGTTTCCCTCATGTACTAAAAAGGAGAAACTAAATAAAATGTGGGATTAAAAAAAAAATGATTCTCAAACCTTCAGTATTAATTTGACACTGGTTCTCAATCTTGGTTACAATTGGAATTACCTGAGAAACTAAAACTGTGATCACATCCCACTTGAGGGATTTGGGTGTAATTTGTGTGTTGTTCAGTTTGAAAACCATCAACATAGATAGTACTATATGAGTCACCTGGAATATTGTTAGCACTGTCAGGACTTCCCAACTTGTACTGCTATCAGAGCAACTTCCCCAAAAAGTGGAAAAGAAAACTCTAAAAGCACAGAAAGCATGCTAGCATATTATGTGACACAAAAATGCTTTCTTGCATCTTTATCATTCAAAACTTGTCATTTCATCAACCTTTGGAGAGTGACAGCAAGAATTTTAAACACCTACTCTTTCTACGGGGAAACTACCCTCCAGTCTCCACTGGCTCAAATTTGAACATGCCTGCCAAGCTCCACTAAGTTTGATGCTGTAGGTCTAGGATAGGACCTGAAATTTTTCCAATTAAGTTGCCAGGCAATACTAAAGAACCAGTGTGTAGCTTGAGGGAAAACCAGAGACAGCAAAGGCCAGTCCAGATTCTTGTAGTTTATTACTTTCTACTTACCTCAATACCTGTGTTTTGCTTGAGTAGTAGAATGTGAAGAAATAATCCATGGATTCTTTGCCTCAGCACAAACCTAAAAAAAGAAAGCAAGACTCAAAAGCATGAGGCAAAAGCAAGAGAGGAAAGAAATGGAGGTCTGAAATCATTCGGCTTGTTTTGTTTTGCAGGGGTACCAGAGAGTGAACCCAGGAGCACTTAACCCCACTGAACCTTATCCCCAGCCCTTTTTTTTTATTTTGAGACAGGGTGTCGCTAAGTTGCTGAGGCTAGCTTTGAACTTGCAATGCTGCCTCAACCTCCCAAGCCACTGGCATTACAGGCTTCATGTGCGCCCAGCTAATTATTTTGTTTTATATGTGAGCTCCACTTAAGTTGTGTCACTTGGGTTTATAATATCTGGAAACCCATTTCTTCCTATATATTTGTGAAGTCTTAATAGAATCTCCCTACTAAAGTGATTCTGAAACTTGAACAAGGCTGATAACATAGTAAGGAAGGGGTCAGTAAAGGCTGATAATGGAAGTAATATAAGTTGAAAATAAGGAAGATGCTGTACCTGAAATTTCATTTGTTGTTTAAAAACAAATGTGGACTTGAAATGGCTTGGGGGTGTGGGCTGGAGCAGTGGCTCAGCCGGTGAAGCACTTGATGGCATGCACGTGGACTTGGGTTCAGACCCCAGCACTACAAACACAGCTACATGTCAGAAAGGACAGATGAAAAGCCAAAGCTGATTCTCTTCATAAAAAAGAAAAAATACCTTGAGTGGTTCCATGTTTTCCGGATATTAAGTGGGGGATGGGACTTATGTCCTTACTTATCAACACCACATATTTTAGGGTTTATGTGCTAGAGAGGAGGGTGTCAGTAAAGTGTGGTGGGCCTATGCAGAGTATTTCCCAGGAACCTGAACCCACATGCTTAATTTCATAAGTACACATTGTTTCCTGGCACCCACTCCCATTAGCCTCTGCCATCATACATGATCTCTGGCTGGAGGCTTTGTTCCCTTTCTGATCAAACACAGGGCTTTCTGCATGCCAGATAACCATTCTGCCACCAAGCTACAACCACACCCTAAGGCTGCAGTTTTTGTAAAGTAAAAAAAAGTGGCACCACCTCATCTTCAACACCTAATCCTAACCCGGTGCAGCTGGTAAGAGGTGGGTTCCTCTGCCAAAATGGCCCAAACTAGAATGCTGCTACCTGTGTCTCCTGCTCTCTAGGAGTAGGGCCACCCAAAAAGTGTTGGCTCCCCTTTGGGCCAATCCACTGCCCTAACACAAGACACCTGGACAATCTCAGGTCTCTGCCTTCTTGAACCCTAAGGGATGGCCACATGGAGGTTTTAAAAAGCAGTACAGAGTGCACTCCCATTTTTTTAAACACTATTTGCAGGGTAATTAATAAAGGTTACCTGGGAAAGGCAGAATATTCATTTTCAGTTTTGTTTGATAAAATACATGCATTATTTGACTTACTGTGCTACGCCACTTTGCCATTCCTGGAAAAAGTTCTTTCTTCTACGTAAATGCCAAACTTTTTTATTTCCACCGCCTGATTCTTTAGGATTTCCTCCAGAAATCCTTTCCTAACCCTATCAGCTTAGGCTAGCTGCCCCTCCTATTTCCAAAAAGGCAGCTATAATAAGCTTTTTACTCATAACATTATTTTATCTAGCTCTTCTCTACTATAAAGTGGAAACTAGTCTTTTGAACCATCCCCAGCATTTGGTACTAGGAATAGAAGTGTTCCGTAAAAATTCCTGGAAGGAATGAATGTGTGCTGATTAGATTCTTGATTTTAAACTGATACAAACAACACAATTTACCCGACTGCCAACTCGTAAAGGGCTAAACCAAAAACCTAACTTCTCAGAGGTTTTTCTGAAAAATAAGTTACTAACACCCCCCAGTTTAAACTCCACTTAAGTAAAAGGCTTTTTTTAAAACTGGGATTCAGGCTGGTGCAGTGGCTCAGCAGTTACGGCACTTGCCCAGCATGCACAAGTACACGGGTTCAAACCCCAGCACTCACGTACACAACTAAGGGCACTAAAAGCCATATGAAAAACTAATTAAAAGTTCGTTCTGTCTCACACACACACTGTCCTCTCTCTTTAAAAAAAAAAAAACTGGGACTCATGTAAATCCTAAACCAATGGCTACATTCAACTGTCAACTCTCACTGGCTTTTTTTTTTTTTTTTTTTAATTAGGTCTGGCTAAGTTGCCTGGGATGGCCTAGAACTTGTGATCCTCCTGCTTCAGACTTCTGAGTCTGAATTACAAGTGTGTGCCACTGCACCTGGCTTCCAACTAGCATTTTTAAAACATCAAAATATCATCAAATGATACCTGGGACAAAAACCGCAGGTTTTGCAGCAAAAGGGAATCAGAGAATGTGGAGAGCGATTTCTTAATGCTCTGCAGAATTAAACCAATATTGAGCATTACATGCCAGGATCAAGCTTCATTTCAAATAAAGGTAAATTCGATGGCTGGGGATGTAGAGCAATGGTAAGCATTTGTCTAGCGCATGCAAGGCCCTGGGTTTAGTCCCCAAAAGCATTTAAATTAGAAGCCAGGTGTAGTGGTGCATACCCTTGTAATCCCATCTACTTATGAGGCTGTTCAGGGCCAGGAGGGCCACAAGTTCCAGTCCAGCCTGGGTAATTTAGCAAGATCTCGTCTCAGATGAAAAGGGCAGGAGATGTGACTCAATGGTACAGTGATCCTGGGTTCAGTTCTCTAGTACTGAAAAGATTACATGCGTGTATAGTGGTACACACATAATTCCACCTGCTCAGGAGGCTGGGGCCAGAGGATCACAAGTTCAAAGCCAGCCTCAGCAACTTAGCAAGACCCAGTCTCAAAATATAAAAACAACAGGGGGTGGGGCTGGGGATGGAGCTCAGTGGTAAACCAGGGTCAATCTGCAGTACCAAAAAAGAAGAGGGGCTGGAGCAGTAGCTCTGCAGTTGAGCACTTAACCTGGCATGGACCCCTGAGGACCCAGGTTCAAACCCTAACATCACATACACAACGGTTAGGAAAAAAAAAAAGAAATGCTAACATTAAAAAGGAGCACAGAAGGCCTACAGAAACCAGGGTCTCTCTTTCTCTTGAAATAGTGCCTGGCATAGGGACTTCATGTATCATAAGTAAAATAGTTTTCAAGAGTTTGGTTCAAACTTTTAAATGCTTTGCTTTAGCTAATTGGTAATTATGCACAATGCATGATATTTCTCTAAGTCTCAGGTCCTTTTCTAATTTTTCTTCAAAATGACAATACTTTTTAAATACCAAACCTTCTTCCACATACCAAAAAAAAAAGAGATGCCATGACTTTGAATTCTCAGAACTGATCCTGCAACTAGTTCTATTCATAAGATAGAGACAATATTCCTTGGAGTTGTTCTGAACATGTGAGAAAGCACAGCTTGGAATGAGGCGAAGAATAAGGACATTGAACTGAGATCTTATGCCATTGCCTGACCTTTCTATCCTACTGTTTATCCCAGGAACCTGCTGGCCTTGAGATTCAAGGGTAACAATTTTCCCCAATCACCGCCATTTGATTCTAAGTAAATATGTTAGGTAGATGAGCACTTATAAGGTCTCCAGAAAGGTGTAGTTTATTGACATCTTAAAAAAAAGTACAGAACACAGCTACTGAATATGGGGTACTTATTTACAAGTTTTACGATGGGAGGCACATCTTAATCAGCATTTCAAATAAGCAAATGAGTACTTTTTTCTTTAAGAAATATCATCATTTCACTCTCCAGGAAAAATTTAAATGAAAACATTAAGTGACTGCTCCAGTTAGAAGCAGATAAACTAATATCTTAATATTTTTAAAAAGGGTAATTGCTATTTAAGGATGAATTTTCACAAAATTATTCCCAAGGCTAACTCAGACAATTTCTTTGCTTAGAAAAGCTGGCCTAAAAAAAGCAAATGAGCAACATATGAATATGTCTTCAAGGTAGTTTTTGAAAAGAAAAGTTGAATTAGGGTTTCCAGAGCTTTAGAAGTCCGTCTTCACTATAGGTGGCAATCAAGTTCTGATGAGGGTGATGTGCAATACCAATCACATCCTTCTCGTGAACCTGGAACAGGTAAAACAGCAAGTTAGGGTATGTAGATCTCTTAACAAATCACTCTCAGGCTGGAGCAGTGGCTCAGCAGTTACCATGCTTGCCTGGCACGTGCAAGGACAGGGATTCAAAACCCAGCACCATGTATACAACAAAGTGCAAAGTGTCAAGGCAACAAAGCCACGTGAGAAACTAAAGAAAATTGATTCTCTCTCTCTGTCCCTCTCTCTAAAAAAAAAAAAAAAAAAAAAAATCTAAACAGGTTTCCAGAGCCAGGATGGGTGGGGTGGAAAAGAGATCTTAAGAAGTCACATACTGGGGCTGGAGCAGTAGTTTAGCAGTTACAGTGCTTGCCTGGCATGCGCAAGGACACAGGTTTGAACCCCAGCACCATGTACACAATGGAGTGTCAGAGCAATGAAGGCCACATGAAAAACTAAAGAAAAATTGATTCTGTCTCTTTAAAAAAAAAAACCCACATACTATAAATGGCACAGCAGGAAGACAGAGGGGCCATCCAACTCACATCACATTGTGTCATAATAAGAAAGAAATTTTCATTGTTAAACCACTGAGATTTCAGGACTGGCCTTACTTTATGTACTGACTTTATCCCAAGAGTTAGAAATTTCAAAAACATTCAATTTGATACAAAATAATATACAAGTGCCAGGCGCAGTGGCACATGCCTGTAATCCCAGCTACTTAGGAGACTGAGGCAGGAGGATTACAAGTTCAAAGCCAGCTTCAGCAACTAGCAAGGCCTTAAGCAACTTCGCGAGACCCTGTCTCAAAATGAAAATAAAAAGGGGCTGAAGATGTGGTTCAGTGGTTGAGAGATATGGGTTCAATCCCTGGTACACACACACAAAAAAAAGGTAATACACAAGTACTATGCCTTCAAAAAGGATATGGAGAAAACAACTTTATCTGTCACTCTCCAACCCCACAAGGAAAATCTATCTGGCTACACAGCTATGTACCTTTACTTCTCTGCTTTGTATCACTCATTCTGAAGCTAGGGGGCAGTCACACAATTATTTACTTACCATAAAAATGCCTCCATTAAATTTTTTATGCTGAAGTTCACACTGACAGCAGAGTCAGGAAAAGGTGTATACTGTATACTTGAGAGTTTAGAAACACATTATCATAATTTCTTCACATGACCTACATAATACTCACTGTCAAAGTTCTCTCCAGCTTGCCAGTGACTGTGCTAAAACAGTAGAGCACAAAGTCCTCCCCAACACAGTAGATCCATTCACCACGGGGCGAGAGGGCACAGCAAACAAAGTCACCACCTTCTCTTTTACCAGAGCTGAAGCTTCTGACAATCTAGAGCACATCATATCCCAAAATGACAACAATGAAGAAAAAAACACTGGATTAGATTAGAAGCAGCTCACCCATGGACAATATTCTAAGCATTTTTAAATTACTTAAATAATTTTAAATAACTTTTGTTAGTTTCAGTTCTGGAGATTGAACCCAGGCACCTACGAGCAATGAGCTACATCCTCAGTCCCTTTTATTTATTCTTTTGTTTTGAGACAGTCATTAAATAGATAATTGCAATTATCCTGCCTCAGTCTCCTAAGTAGCTGGGATTATAGGCATATGCCTCCACACCTGGAACTAAAAATAACTTTTTAAAAAATGATATTTTTACACTGTTTCTTTGCACCTTGGCTTATCACCATTTATATTTATTTATTTTTATTTTTTGGTACCGGGGTTTGAACACAAGGGCTCTTAACCACTGAGCCACATCCCCAGCCCTTTTTATTTTTTGTTTTGAGACAGAGTCTCACTAAATTGCTCAGGCTGGCTTTGAACTTGTGATCCTCCTGCCTCAGCCTCCCGAGTTGCTGGGATTACAGACATGCACCACTGTACCTGGCCATCACTTATAATTAGATCTCCAATTCCATTCATCATGTGCTGAATCTTCTCACCTGAGAAATATTCATTGGATAGCTACTATAAAGTGACAGACATGAATTTTTTTTTTTTTTAAATACTGAGGGACAGTGAAAGAAACAATTTTTATTTAGCTTTTCATTTGGATTTCATTGCTCCCACACTTTGTTGTGTATGTGGTGCTGGGGTTCAAAGCTGTGTGCCTGCACTTGCCAGGCAAGCGCCTTAACCACTGAGCCCACTCCACCCCAGACATGAATTTTTAATTTATACATTCACATCACAGATCCTGGTCTATTATCCTGAAGCAAAGTCACAGAACAATTTTCAAAATCAGTATACTACTACTTCACATTGCTTTCTAGATTTATGTTCTCCAATTTCCTCTTTCTAACAGAATGTGATGCTTTCCCCATGCAGGATGGAACAGTCTCGCCAACACTTTGGTCTATTTTCTGTAACATTCAAATCATCATAAATCAATTTCAAAAGAGAAACCAATCTCTAAACCTCTAAAAGGTTATATATGATGTAATTCTATTTATATACCATTTGCAAAATGACATCATAATAATGGAAAGCATATTGGTGGTCAGGGGCTAGGGTTTGAAATTATGCAACACTATGTACATTAGCACCAAAAACAAACCAAAAAAAAAAGAAATACTTGGATATAAAACAAAACACACATGATTATAAGAAAAAACTACAATTCTGACAAAAAAATATCAAAGAATTAAATATTACATGTTCACGGATAGGAAAACTCAATATAGTCAAGATATCTTCCCAACTTACTTTATGGAGTCAATGCAATCCCAATCAAAATCCTAGCAAGATATTTTGTAGATATTGAGATACTGATTTTAAAGTTTGTATGGAAGAGTCAAAAGATCCAGAAAAGCCAATTAACTATTGAAGAGAACCACGTTGCAAGACTGGCACTACCCAACTTCAAGACTATAAAGCTTCAGTAATCAGGACAGTATGCCACTGGCAACAGAATAAACAGACCAATGGAACAGAACAAAGTCCAGAAATAGGGTCACGTAAATAGTGTTAAATTAGCTTTCACAAAGAGCAAAAGATTGGGGCTGGAGTGGTTGCTCAGTGGTTACAGCACTTGCCTGACGTGCATGAGCGAGGACCTGGGTTCAAACCCCAGCACATCATATACAACTACGTGTCTGAGAAACAAAAACTACATATGTGATTCTCTTTCTTTCTCTCTCACTCCCTCTCCCTCTCTCTGTCAAAAAAACAAGGAGCAATAGCTCCAAAAGAGAAAGGAGAAAAGATAGTTTATGCTTTTTTGGTTTTTTATTTTTTTAGCAGTAGGGATTGAATTCAGGTGAGCATTACCTCTGAGGTACGTCCCCAAATTTTTTATTTTTTGTTTTGAGATAGGGTCTCACCAAGTTGCTGAAGCTGACCTTGAACTTGTGATCCTCCTGCCTCAGCTTCCCAGGTTGCTAGGATCATAGACATGTACCACTGTTCCCAGCAAAGATAACCTTTTCAACAAGTGGTGCCAGAACAACTAAACACATGCAAAACTATCAATCTAGACATAGATACTACACTCTTCACAAAAAGTAACCTTGATGTTCCTAATTCCCCTCAGTGCTACCACACAATCCACAAAAGTGAGATTCCTTGAGAACTTTGCAGGTGTCCTGATTATAGTTATACATTATGAGAACACCATTGCCCTTCTCCTACTGGTGTTCCACTTTAGTTCATGTGGGAGCCAGAAGATATTCTGAGATGGTAATCCATACCACACTACATCTCCCTAAGTGAGACAAAGATTGTTTTCTTAAAATCTTCAGTGAGATTCCAAATGAGGCTTAAGGAAAGATCAGAGAGTGATTTATCCAAAGGATAAAAAAGAAAGAGCATAATATACAAACACCCTGAGGAAAGGAAATAATTTTTGAAACACCAAAGAGATGTCTTGTGGAGCTATAATTTTAAGTGTCTGAAAAATAAATACCACTTACACAGTTTACCAAGTGATGACCCCTTATTTGGTTACAAGGAGGGCCAAAACTAGGTCCTGTGCAGAGGTACTTTCTGAGCACTCACCTGCCCTTGCATGTTCATGATGACCACTGTGTTTGATCTGTTGCACACCACGAAGTGCTCTGGGTTTTTAGGAAGCAGGATCACACTATTGACAGTGATGTCTGTACCTGCAGTACTGCCCAGGGATTTAAAGGTATTTGAACACTCTGTAGTCTTCATATTCCAAATCTAACACACAAAAAATTGAAGCATAAACATTTTTTAGTATTAGAATTTCTAAAATCATAAGGCTTAAAAAATTAAGAATTAGATTTTTCTAAAAAAAAAAAAAAGAAGAAGAAAGCTCAGAAAATGTTTCTTACGATTTTTAAGTCCAAATATCCAACATTGCCAAGTATACCATGAACATTCATCATCTACTTGTTGATTAATTGGCATACACAAAATGAAAGTAACAAGTTAAATTATAAAAACCTCTTAGAATCTATGATCTTTCCTTATACATATCTCCTGAGGTAGGAGCATTCACTATCTTTGAAATTAGTTATGTATCAACACTGCTACTGTCATAAAAAACCAGAAGGCTACCTTTGGACATCAAAACCAAAACCAGTGTTCTGAACTTGGGACACAAGCCAAAATTCACAGTAGGTCTCAGGTGAGGCATAGGTGTGGTTCTTTTTTTAAAGTTCCACAAATGATTCTTATGTACAGCTTGTACTAAGAATGACCAAATAGAAATTACAATGTTAGCAGACACAAAAGGATCTATGAAGACGAGCCACTCAGTTACAAGGTTTTACCTTGTCCTTCTGAGCTCTTATGAACTGAAGGGGTTAAATCAGACAGCCCAGAAATCTGAACCGTGCTTAGAGGAGGAGTGGACTGAACAATGCATGGCACTGACACCACTTACTTAATGAGATATAAAAGCCTCTAATCATGTACCTAATCACACCTCTGTCATGTACCTAACAGGGCTTGGCACAACACAGTTGTCTAATATCCATACACAGGAGGATATGCTTGTCCCACTAGTTGCTCCAATGTAACAGCATCACTTGCCCCAGTCTTTTCTCTGAAGACCAGTAACCTCAGAGAAAAACAAATATTTCACAGATCAAGAGGTCTAAGGCTTCTAGTGTTTTCTATTCAAAAGGTCAATGAGAAGCTTTACCCCAGTCACTGCAGAACTACGGGAAATGACCACAAAACAAAGAGGTCTAGACAAGCCAACTCACAATAGCATTTACAAGTTGTGAGGTCCATAAGATTTGCCAAAGGCGGCAAATCCCATGACTAAAGTACTGAGAGACTGAGAGTTCTGTTTCCCCATCCATTCTGAGGGAGAAAACATCTGCTTCCAGGTTTCCTTTTTTTTTTTTTTCCTTTTTTTTTTTTTAAGAGATAGAGGGATAGCGAGAGGCAGAATCAACTTTATTTAGTTTTTCATATGGCTTTCACTGCTCCAATACTTCACTGAGTATGTGGTGCTGGGGTTTGAACCCTCATCCTCGTGCATACCAGGCAAGCACTGAACTGCTCAGCCACTACTCCAGCCCTGATTCCAGGTTTTTTGTATTGATCAATCCCCAACCAAGAACAAACTATTTCAGGTGATGGTCTGACTTTTAAGTGCTTATGTTAAAATGTCTAGATCTTCTACCAATAAAGCATTTGCTTATATAAGGCAATTTAAAAGAAGCAGGTCCAGAATATAAAGGAGTGTTTCAAAAATCTCTAGCAATTTTTGACCTGGGTTTTTTCTATATTTTCCAGGAAAGATCCTCTCTTTACATCTTTTAAGATTCTAAAAATCCATTACTTTCAGTTGAGAACTAAAGGCAGTGAATAAGCATGTAAGAGAGTTTATTTCTATTCTACACTTCCTCTAGTCCTCCTAGAGTCACTAAATTTGGGAGTCAGGTGTGGCGTAAGGCTGAGCAACAAAAAGAGATCTATTTATTTGGCTACAGAGCCTTTTGTGCATTTGACTGGTAGAGGTGGACCATATTATAGCTCGGCAGATTCAACATTGTACCTGTGAATGGAAAATCACCTAAGTCTAAGACTCCACACTCCTCCTCTTTCTCTACACATAATACTCTGTTTGGACCGTATAGATTTGAGATTAAAGGTTCCCAGGCCAAAAGTGATTACCCACAGAATATTACTCTTAACTCAGACTCACCTCAGTTTTGGCTAAAACAACGAATAAACAGGTTTACTCCACCACAATATCTCCATTATCACCACTGCAATCATCTCAAAGGATAAAGATTAAAAAAAAAAAAAAAAAACCAAAATGAACAAGTAGCAAATACCTTTACAGTGCCATCAGAGGATGCACTAATAATATAATGTCCATCTTGTGTAAATGTAGCTTCATTAACAAACGAGGAATGGCCACGAAACTCCTTCAGGGTTTTCCCGGATTTTAAACCATGAATTCTGTTACGAATAAAAGCAAATGAAAAGAAAAATTAATATTCTATATATTATGGTTGGGGTCAAGTGTTAGAATGCATTTTAGATGAATTACAGAAACTCATGTTATAATAGTAAGGAAACAAATAGAGGTGCTGGAGCAGTGGCTCAGCAGTTACAGCGCTTGCCTGGCATGCATGAGGATGCAGGTTCAAACCACAGCACCATGTACACAACAAAGTGTTAGAGCAATGAAAGCCACATGAAAAACTAAATAAAACCGTTTCTTTCTCTCTCTTTCTCTGTCCCTCTCTCTCTCTTAAAAAAAAATAAAAGAAATAGAGCTAAGCAATTAATCTATACAGTATAATTTTTCATGCCCTCAAACCATGAAACAAAATCAAAACAAATTACACAGAAAGAAATGGGAGAAAAATGTCAATAAAACCACAAGCTTCTGTTAAGGGTTGCACCTCTAAAATCTAGTAAACAGAAGACTCAGAATCTTTGGGTCTCAGCTGGGTCCCAGGAATCTATTTGTAACAGGCCTTGGCCCTCTAATGTGACTTTTATTGATGCAGGTGGGTCCACAGTCAACACTTCTGCCCGGGGGTGGGGGGGGTGGGGGGGGAGAGAATGGACACCAGGTATTGACCTCAGGGATACTTAACCACTAAAACCACATCCCCAGCCCTTTTTATATTTTATTTTGAGGCAGAGTCTCACTAAGTTGCTGAGGCTGCCTTTGAACTCGCAATCCTCCCGTCTCTGCCTCCCAAGTCACTGGGATTACATGCATGTGCCACCATGCCTGGCCACAGTCCACACTTTGAGAAACACTCATATATATCTCTTCAAAACTCTCTCCTGGAAAAAAAAAAAAAAAAAAACCTCTCTCCTGTGGGGGCTGGAGTGGTGCCTTGGAGGTTATGGTGCTTACCCAGCACACGCAAGTACACAGGTTCAAACCCCAGCACCCACGTACATAACTGTCAGAGCAACGAAACACATGTGAAAAACTCAATATAAATTGATTCTGACTCTCTGTCCTTCTCTCTTTAAAAAAAAAAAAAAAAAACAAAAACTCTCTCCTGGGAACTGGAGCAGTGGCTCAGCAGTCGGAGTGCTTGCCTTGGATGCGCAAGGACCCGGGTTCGAACCCCAGGACCACGTACACAAATGCCAAATGGAAAAATAAATAAAAATTGATTTTCTCTCTCCTTTTGTCTTTAAAAAAAAAAAAAAACTTCTGAGGAGCAAAGGGGAGAACTCAAATAGAGTAACAATATAGTGTTAGCTATACTTTGGAGAAAAGAAGTTTCATATGCCCTTTCTCTATCACCCCATCCTGGTAAAGGCTCCTCTAGAGCCTCATTATGTCAAACACAAATGAGGGCAGTTTTGGGATTCTTACTTACCTAATTGTCTGATCAAAAGAGGCACTAAGGATCTGACTGCTATCCTTAGAAAAACTTAGACAGGTGACACCTTTACTGTGTGCCCTTTCAAATCTCCTTAAACACTGTCCACTCTGAATCTTCCATACCTTGATTTAAAAAAAAATAATAAAAATTATAAATAATGTCTCATCGTAGCCCAGAGTCAAACAAGTTGCAATATTCACTAATGTACCAAAACAACATTAAAAATGCATGCTAATAGCTGAATATGATATGTGTGGTTCTTGTAGTACACTGATAACTGAATCCTCTGTAACTTCAAACTCTTTCCTTTTAAATTATTAAAACAAAAATTTAGACTCTTAAGTTCACTTAGTAGAGACCATTTCTGTATTTTAATCTATGTCACAGTGTATTGCCAGCAATTAAATACAAACCACAGCCAATCAGCTATCCACCATCCCCTAAAAAAAATAAAGTCAAATACAATATGCCATACACAGTAAACCAAAATGGTATGGCAGAAAAGACATGAAGAGATTTAAACCTAAGTCCTAGAGCTATCACATATCAACAACCACCCCAAGAAGTATTACTAGGATTAAATAAGAAAAGGTACAGTGATTAGCATAAAATTGATGCTCTATAAACTGTAGTTATTATTATACTGAACATCAGGTGTAGGACATTACCCCAATACAGAACTCTCAAAAATGGCTACATATATATAAGAGATTGTGTCACTAATCCATACCTTGATTTTTCCGTCTTGGGCCCCGGTTGCTAACATTTCTGTATCTCTGCTGAAACACATGCAGAGAACAGCATCATCCATCATCATGAAGTTATCCTGGGCCTGGTACTTAAGATCCTAAGGGAAATAAGGGTTAGCAGTTACCAAAATAAAACAAAAGCCAAAACCCGGGGGCTGAAGCGATGGCTGGGCGGTTACAGCACCCAGCATGCACTAGTACATGGGTTCAAACCCCAGCACCCACATGCACAACTAAGTGTCGGGGCAACGAAGGCCATGTGAAAAACTCAATAATGATTCTTTTTCTCTCTCTCTCACTGTGCTTCTCTCTTTAAAAAAAAGGGGGGGGGGCAGTTGCTGGAGCAGTGGCTGGATGGTTATGGTGCTTGCCCAGCATGCACAAGTACACAAGTTCAAACCCCAGCATGTACACAACAAAGTCTTAGAGCAATGAAAGCCACATGAAAAATTAAATTAAAAATTGTTTCTCTCTTTCTCTCTCACTGAACCTTTCTTAAAAAAAAAAAGAAAGAAAGAAAAGAAAAAGAAAGAAAGAAAAAAATAGCCAAAACCCAGTGGCCCCAGGTCTGTAGAAACTCACTAAAAACAGGATTATGAAATGCATCTACTCTAAACCTCCAAAGCAGGCAACAATGCTGTGTGCACATGTTTCTAATAAACAACTGATACTGATGGGAACAAATGATTTTACACAATATATGTTAGTATTGTAAAAAATGCCAACATAAGCCAGATGTGGTGGTGCACATCTATACTCCAAGCTACTAAGGAGGCTGAAGCCAGAGGATTACATGAGACCAGGAGTTCTAGACCAGCTTGGAACATAGAGAGACCTTCCACTGTTTAAAAAACAAACAAAAAAGCCAAGATAATACCACAGATATTCTACTTACTAATCTTTCCAAGACAAAATTACTGTATATCTTTAATAAACCTGAATTTGGGGGCTGGAGCGATAGCTCAGCAGTTACGGAGCTTGCCAGGCATGCATGAGGATGCAGGTTCAAACCTCAGGACCAGGTACACAACAAAGTGTTGAAGCAATGAAAGCCAAAGGAAAAACTAACTAAAACTGATTCTCTTTTTAGAAAAACAAAAACAAGGGGCTGGAGTGGTGGCTCAGCGGTTTCGGTGCCTGCCTGGCAAACACGAGGACCCAGGTTCAAACCCCAGCACCATGTACACAACTAAGTATTGGAGCAACTAAGGCCATGTGAAAAACTAAATACAGTTTCTTTCTTTCTCTATCTCTCTCACTGTCCCTCTCTCTTTAAAAAAAGAAAAAAGAAAAAAGAAAAACAAAAATAAACTTTTGTCTCTCACTGTGGCTTTCTCTTTAAAAAAAAAAAAAAAAACAAGGGCTGGGGATAAACATAAATATCCTAGCTATTTGTGGCTCTGGGCTCAATCCCCAAGCACTGCAAAAACACTTCAAATGTGTTTTTAAATAAAGTACTACATGTGTATTACATACAGATCCTTCCTAAAATAATCTATGCTTTAGAAATAATACCAGCAGCTCAAGAGTTTGAGGCAGGAAGGGCACAAGTTCAAAGCAAGACTTGGTGAGGCCCTTAGCAACTCAGACCCTGTCTCAAAATTAAATATAAAGAACGGTTAGGGGGTCTAGAGCAGTGGTGGCTCAACGGTTGGAGTGCTTGCCTGGCATGCTCAAGGACCTTAGCTCTGATCCCAGCACCACATGCATAACTAAGTGTCAGAGAAACAAAGGCCAGATGAAAAATAAAAACAAAATTGATTCTCTTTCTCTCTCACTCTCTCCCTCTTTAAAAAAAAAAAAGAAGAAGAAGAAGGGTTGGGATGTGGCTCAATGGTTAAGTGTCCCTGGGTTCAATCTCTGGTACCAAAAAAAAAAAAAGGCATAGATAATTCAAATTCAAAATCAGTTGTTTTTTTGGTTTTTTTGTAAGTCAGTATATTTAAAATACTTTACCTTCCTGATTTTTCCAGTAGTAAAGTTCCATACTTCAATGAATCCATCAACAGACCCAGTGACCAGATACTGACCATCTGGAGAAAATCGAGCACACTCCACATGTGATTTCTGACCAAACTGTTTCAAATGAAACAATGAAACATGTATTTTTATCTAGTGACCTTAAAACAATTCCCATTTTAACCTTTTGAGAAACCTTGCCCTTGCATAAAACCACAGCTGGTCTATATAATGGCATATTGGAGGGGAGTTTCTATACCTGGACGAGGGAACTGGTTGATAGGTTTCAAATTATGAGATTGCTATTTTGAAAGGAAAGGGGGAAAAACTATTTAAACATGGGATTTAAAACAAATAAGCCTTTTAACTCAGACCATAATTTTTGCCAGAATCAGCTACTTCAGCTTGACTCTCACATTCAACTTACTATGACCTAATATGTTCCTGTTGTGCATGTGGAGGGAAAAACTCATTTCCAAAATAAATGACATTTTTCTACACTATTTTGCAAAGACACTTCCCATCGCTATTTCATAACCTTCATCTAATCATGTGATATATCTCATCAAACTGAGTACTAATTAAAGCTGATAGACCATTTGCCTGGTAAATGATTCCTGAACATTTACCAGTGATAATGCTCCCAATAACATATGAAAGCTACAGAACATTAAACAGATGGGAAGAACAGAGACAAGTTCTAATGTAGGCTTCATTTCCAATGCCAAAAATATAAAATGTTTATGCCAGAAAGTCTTAGCCTAGCAGCATAATTATAATGGATTTCTATTTGTCTGAAGGCTTCAGCCAGGTTAGACAAAAGTGCTCCTCAAAAATATCATTAAATGCAAATTAGAACATGAAGTCCAAAAAAGACAAATCCAAAGTGCTAAATGAAAATCAAAGATTTGAGGAATAGGGGCTGGAGCGGTGGCTCAGTGGTTTCGGCGCTTGCTTGGCAAGCACGAGGACCCGGGTTCAAACCCCAGCACCACGTACACAGCTAAGTGTTGGAGCAACGAAGGCCATGTGAAAAACTAAATAAAGTTGTTTCTCTCTTTCTCTCTCTCACTGTCCTTCTCTCTTTAAAAAAAAAAAAAAAAGATTTGAGGAATATGAAATACTTTTAAATGTATTAATTTGGGCTGGAGCGGTGGCTCAGCGGTTTCAGCGCTTGTCTGGCAAGCACGAGGACCCAGGCTCAAACCCCGGCTCAAACCCCAGCACCACGTACACAATTAAGTGTTGGAGCAACTAAGGCCATGTGAAAAAACTAAATAAAGTTGTTTCTCTCTTTCTCTGTCTCTCTCACTGTCCCTCTCTCTAAAAAATAAATAAATAAATAAATCTATTCATTTCAATTTGAGGAAAAACCCAGAAAGAAACTAATATAAAGGAAATGCTAAAGCAACATATACTTATAATTCTGGGAACTACAGCAATTATTAGAGCACTTATCTATCTTGTGTGAGGCCAGGAGTTCAATCCCCACCACCACCACACACAAAAAAAAATCAATTGGGAGCTGGAGCAATTTGCCTGGCATGTGTAAGGATGCAGGTTCAAACCCCAGCATGACATCACAACAAACTGTGAGAGCAATGAAAGCAATGTGAAAAATTAAATACAATTGATTCTCTTACTCTCTCACTGTCCCCGCTCTCTTAAAAAAAAAAAAAAAAAATCAATCATAAGCCCACTTTATAAACTATGATTGGCACTTGGCCTGACATGCAGCAGGCAACAACACAAACGTTTAACAGGACAAGTATACAGAAAATTCAGTTTGTCCCACAGGCAAAGAATTAACCCTTCTTCCCAATGTAGGCTTCTTGAGAGAAAGCATAAAGGCAGATGAGGAACCAGATGTCAAATATACGTCTGCTTAGTTACATATCTGAAGTTGCCGCTGCCAGGTCGCAGCAATAACTCAGTGAACACCAACAGTAAATTTGAGTGCTGATAGAGCTGAAGAATGAGTTCACCTCCCCAGTACCCTGGGCTGAGCCCATGATAAGTCCTCAACAAATGATTACCATCCAGCTGATCTAAATAAAGATCCTACCTTAATATGCCTGCTCAGCTGTGTAGGAAACTTTTCCTCTTCCACATCTTTGACAGCTGCTTTGCCACGAAACAAATCTATGGTCATACCAGGAGGAAGCAAACCCTGGTGCTGCTGCCACTTCAGTGCCTATGAAAAGGAAAGTACAGCAATTCAATCAGGTGCTTTTTCTTTTTTTTTTAAAGAGAGAAGGACAGAGAGAAAGAGAGAGAGAGAAGAGAGAGAGAGAAACAATTTTTATTTAGTTTTACATATGACTTTCGTTGCTCTGAAACTTTGTTGTGCACGTGGTGCTGGGGTTTGAACTTGTGTCCTCGCACATGCCAGGCAAGCGCCATAACCACTAAGCCACTGCGCCAACCCCCACTCGGGTGCTTTTAAAGTCTGGACATGACTGCTCAGATAAAACCAAGCCTCTATGAATGAGGTCCAGAGGAAACAACCTTCCATAACACCCCAGCAATCTTTGGCCATCCAAACACAATATAGGACTGGAGAGGTGGCTCAGTAGTAGAGCGCTTGCCTGGCATGTGGGAGGACCCAGGTTCAAACCCCAGCACCACATACACAACTAATTGTCTGAAAACCAAAACCCACATGAATAAACAAAATGGATTCTCTCAAACACAATATAAACTGCGCTCTTCAATGTATCCATATCACAGGCTGATCTCAGGGCAGGAGGGGACTCTAAGAACAACAATTTATCAACCCCATACCTACTTTCCTTATAGGTTTGGCTCTTTATAATAAACAAAATTTGGAAAACAAATTTCCCACGGTTCAAAATATACAAACACAGCACTTATTAACATTTGACACAGTACCTTTTAATCTTTTCTCTGCTTAATGTTTAATGCCCTATTAATAATTACATTTAAATTTTATATTCTGAATCCCCACTACCAAAAAAAAATTCATATTCTCTTCTTTTCATTTTTCATCAGATCACACACCATGACTTGAACAGTGATAGTTATACCTTATGCAATACCCCATCTAGTGGATGTTTCATAGTTTACTTAATATATTAGTGGACATTTACACTGCTTCCAAATTTTTACTCATTTACATAATGCTGCTGAACATCTCTAGATATAAGACATTTTCTATTTGGGGAATATTCTATTCCCCATTAAGAGTATATTTCTAGGGGCTAGAGCAGTGGCTCAGCAGTTACAGCACTTGCCTGGGATGTGCAAGAATGTGGGTTCAAACTCCAATACCACATACACACGAAGTGTCAGAGCAATGAAGGCCACATGAAAAACTAAATAAAACTGATTCTCTTTCATTCTCTCTCTCACTGTCCCTATCTTTGTTTAAAAAAAAAAAAAAAGAATATATTTCTAGGGCTGGAGAGTGGCTCAGAAGTTACAGCATTTGCCTGGCATACAAAAGTACACATGTTCAAACCACAGCACCATGTACACAATGAGGTCCACATGAAAAGCTAAATAAATATTCTCTCTTCCCCTCTCTCTCTCACTGCACCTCTTTGAAAAAAAAAAAAAAAGAGGGAGCAGTGTGAAGAAGAGGTGAGGATGACCCCCAGACCAACCAAAGCGTCACCGCCACTGCATCCCCGCATCCAACACCTGCATCCCGCTGTCGCCACCATGCACAAGAGAAAAGGCTGAAAGGGATGCTAAAGGAGATAACAAAGACAAGGTGAAGGACGAACCACAGAGAAGAGACAATGAAAGTGAAAGAGAGTGGGAGAGTGAGAGAGAGATTAAGTTTTTCATTGTTCCAACACTTCATTGTGTACACGGTACTGGGGTTCAAACCCAGGTCCTTGCGCATGCCAGGCAAGTGCTATAACCACTGAACCACCACTTCAGCCCAAGAATGTGCATTTTTTATAACTGTGTACTTCTGGTGACTGTACAGTTTAAAATACTATTTTTAATCAAGTTTTATAAAAATGCAGAATTTTGTTTTACCTTTTTTTTTTTTAAGCTGTGTTAGCACACAGAACACTTCATCGTTGTTTTGGGGGGAAGGAGCATTACATCACTAGTAGAATGTGTCCAAAGCTGGATTGCTGTGAGTGGAAACACCATTCCCTGCTAGTTTTCCTCTTGGCTCCCAGGAGGAGGGATTCCCCGATGTTGGCACACATAGGCACCTTGGCACAAACACTTTTTTGGTATGGAAAAACTCAAATTCATCTTTGTCCTCCTATCAGCATAGACTTAACTCCCCTAAGCCTGTTGGGGCTTGACTCCCAACAATTGGTTTTACCAGTATGTCGAGCAATCTGGACTTTCAATGACATCATTGAGATAGTATCCCTAAAAAGAGCAGCAGTTCCTTTTCTAGTCTGTAGATCTTCAGATTAATAATTCTGCCATTTTCATTTCCTGAAAATCAGGGTTGGCTCATGAAAAGTCGTGAACAATATGCTAAATGTGAAATGTCAACCCTTACTCTAAACTTTTCATATTCAGAGCATCAAACGAAGACTTCATTGGATGCTATGGTGGCTTTCTGATTTTGGTAGTCCATCCAAGAAGGGAGTTTGAAAGTTGTATGCTGTTAATGATTGTCTGCCCATAACCTCCCTGAAATACCATGATTGTTTATAGAAAGTATCTTTAATAAAGTTGGATACAGTTGTTTTGTTTTGTTTTTTTAAGAAAGAGGGACAGTGAGAGAGAGAGAGAAAGACAGAAACAATTTTTATTCAGTTTTTCATGTGGCTTTCGTTGCTCTGAGACATTGTTGCGTACGTGATGCTGGAATTTGAACTCCTGTACTTGCACATGCTGGGTAAGCGCCGTAACCGCCAAGCCACCTCTCCAGCTCCTGGATAGTTTAAAAAAAAAGAGTATATTTCTAGCCAGGCATGGTGGCAAATGCCTATAATCTCTACAGCTTAGGAGGCTGAGGCAAGAGGATCACAAGTTCAAAGCCAGTCTCAGCAATTTAGAGAGACCCTGTCTCAAAATAAAAAATAAAAAGGGCTCAGGTTGCAGGTCAGTGATTAAGTGCCCCTGTGCTAAATCCATGGTACAACAAGAACAACAACAAAAAAAAAAAAAAAAAAAAAAAGAACTTGAATGGTTAAGATGTAGCACCGTCATAGAGTGTTTGCCCAGCATGCTCAAGGCATGGGTTTGATCCACCACACACACAAAAAAATAAATCAGATATAAGAAGTTCTCGTGTTCTATTGAACAGTGGGTAACTATACATGATGACAATTTGCTGTATATTTCAAAAATGCCAGAAGTAGCATATCCATAATTGCAATCTGGGGTCTGAGGCAAGTGGATCCAAAGTTTGAGGTCAACCTAGACTTGACAAGTTAGCAAGACCCTATCTCAAAATAAAAACCAGGGCTGGGGAATAGGGGGCTAGGGATGTTGCTCAGAGTTCAAGTACCCCAACACCAAAAAAAAAAGAAAAAAGAAAGAAAGAAACAAAAAAACCTACAAGAATTTTTAATGTTTTCACCATAAAGAAACAGTAAGTTTGAAAAGGTAGATGTTTACCCTGATTTGAACATCACTCAGTGCATACATGTATCAAAACATCACATGGCACCCCACAAATATGCAGGATTTTTTTGTATCACTTACAGGAGGAAAAAAAAAAGAAGCCTAATTCTGAACTTCACACTCACTACAAGTTACAAATTCATGGTGGGGGTGTAACTCAGTGGTAGAGTACTCGCCTAGTGTGTGCAAGGTTCAGGGTTCAATTCCCATCACCACATACACATACATTTAAAAATTTTAAAAGTCACTACAGATCTGCAACAAATAGCATTTTAGTCCTTTTCCAAATGCAGATTTAGCACAAAGAGGCTATTTACATCCCTCTATTTTTTTTTTTTTAAGAGAGAAGGACAGTGGTACAGAGAGAATCAATTTTTTATTGAGTTTTTCACATGGCTTTCGTTGCTCTGACACTTAGCTGTGTACGTGGGTGCTGGGGTTTGAACCGTGTACTTGCGCATGCCAGGCAAGTGCCGTAACCGCCAAGCCACTGCTCCAGCCCTTTTTCTTTTTTTAAAGAGAGGGACAGTGAGAGTGAGTGAGTGAGAGAGAGAGAATCAATTTTTATTTAGCTTTTCATGTGTCTTTCATTACTCCAACACTTCTTTGTGTATGCAGTGCTGGGGTTCGAACCTGCATCCTGTGCGTGCCAGTCATGTGCCATAACCACTGAGCCACTGCTCCAGTCCCTATTTATATCCCTCTTAGTCACTGATCTAGAATAATTTCTAGATAGCTTTATAATAACAACAATGCTAAAAATACCACCACTACTACTAAAAATAAAAGAATCATTACCAGCAGGTTCCAGGCAAAATATGAAGTACTTTATGAGCATTATCTCATCTAATCTTTACTGGGGCTGGAGTAGGGTGGCTCAGAATTTGCCTGGCATGCGCAAGGACCTGAGTTCAAACCTCAGCACCACATACACAACAGTGTTGGAGCAAAGAGAGTCACATGAGGAACTAAATAAAGTTGATGCTCTCTCACTGTCCCTCTCTCTTTAAAACAAAAAAATCTTTACTACACCACCACAGAGAATGGGATCAGAATAGCTATCACTTGCCAAAACCATATAGCTGATAAGTGAGCTTGCATTCTATCTAGGGTGACCACTTGTTCCAATTTCCCCAGGATAGTTCTTATTTGTATCTGATGTCCTAGCATGTTGATCAACAGAACCATCAAAGATATCCCAGACAGAATGATATGATCAACTATGGTCGCTCTGATTCTGACACTTCAGCTTATTCTCTTAACCCAGGAAAGGGAAGAGTAGCCTGATTCAGCTGTTGATATAAGCAGCTCCACAGGCAGTACCCAATTTTTATAGTGTCTGATTTCTTTTATGTCTTACATACAGGAAAGAGTACCAGGAGTTCACAGTAATTTCAGTTCTACAGACATTTAATTACCTGTCCCAGCAATGCCATGAGACGAGATGGAGGCACCACACTAACTTCCCCAGCTAAAGCCTGGGCAATTGCTGCTCTTCTCTTCTCTTTGCTACTTCCATCTGGGTATGCCTGAAAAGGTTAAGGAGGTAGCATCATTGCCAAGAAGCAACAAGACAGGAATGTGCTTATTTAAAACAAACAAACAAACAAAACATTGAAAGAGAAAAAAAACATAAAGAGAAACTATCCATTTAAAAAGGGAGTTAATTAAACCAATTTAGGTTTTGAAAATGGCTTCCCAATTCTGCCCACTTGCATTTCAAAAGTATGAGCTAGTGGGCTGGAGCGGTGGCTCAGAGGTTACGGCGCTTGCCTGGCATGCCAAGAACACAGGTTCAAATCCAAGCACCAACGAACACAACAAAGTGTCAGAACAATGAAAGCCAGGTGAAAAACTCAATAAAAATTGATTCTGTCTCTCTCTCTCTCTCTGTCCTCTCTTAAAAAAAAAAAAGTATGAGCTAGGAGAGAACTGAAGATGTCAGCTAATCTATACGGTTATTTCTGAAAAGAGTCCAGGTAAACCATATCAAAGCCAGAGATATTTTACCAGTTTTTGAAAACCTTGCAGGGTCAATGACTCTTTATTGTGGTTCTGAGGATTAAACCCAGGGCCTCACATATGCTAGGCAAGCACTGTACCACTGAGCTACACACTTCCAGCCCTCTTTTATATTCTTTTTTTCTTCTTTTTTTAAAGAGAGAAACAGTGAGAGATAGAGAATCGATTTTATTCAGTTTTTCCTGTGGCTTTCATTGCTCCAACACTTCCTTGTGTACGTGGTACTGGAGTTTGAATCCACATACTGATGCAAGTGCCCTAACTGCTGAGCCACTACTCCAGCCACCTCTTTTATATTCTTTAGAAATTTATTTTAATCAAACAACACCCAGCTCAGAAGCATCTTGCCGTCTCTAACGTAAATCCTACTCTGGTAATCTGAACTCCTTTCCTTCATCCCCAAGGTTTCTGTAAGCTTACTTTAACTTCTATTATCCAGTGCCTATTAAATTCTCCTTCCTGGGCTGGGATGTAGCTCAGTAGTAAAGCACTTGCGTTGCACACAAGAAGCCCTGGGTTTGATCCCCAGTTCCAAAAAATAAAAGACAAGAAAAAGCCAGCTGCAGTGGCGCATGCCTATAATCCCAGCAGCTCAGGATGCTGAGCAGGAGGATCACAAGTTCAAAACCAGCCTCAGAAACTTACCAAGGCCCTAAGCAACTTAGCAAGACCCTGTCTCAAAATAAAAAAACAAAAAGGACTGGGGATGTGGCTCAGGGATTAAGCACCCCACCGTACCAAAAAAAAAAACAAAAAACCCTAAACTCCTACCTTTTATTTTGATAAGCCTCTAATGAAAGCTTAGGGTTACAACTAATATTTATATATATGAGACATATATATCTATATCTATATATCTCTCTTCTCTCCTCTCTCTCTCTCTCTCTCTCTCACACACACGCACGCGCACGCGTACACACATAAAATAAGTTGTGGAAAAATAAAAAAATATTTGTCACCACGTTCCACTAGTAAGTACAATTATGCTGGGTGTGGTGGTACATCCCTGTAATTCCAGCAACTCAGCATGAGGCAGGAAGACAAGAAGTTCAAGGCCAGTGTTAGCAAACTCAGTGAGGCCCTAAGCAACTTAATGAGACCCTATCTCAAAACAAAACATAAAAAGGACTGGGATGTCTCTCAGGGGTAAAGCACCTCTGGGTTCAACCACCAGTACCAAAAAAAAAGAAAAAAAGAAAAGAAACAAAGAGAAAAAAAGAAAACCATAATCAGTTCATTTCAGAGGAAAAAGCACAAGCCTCTGGGAATGGATAAGGAAGTAGACTACAATTGAACCGGCAGGGGTAAGGGACACAAATGCTCAGTGAACATCCAGCAATCTGATAGCACGTCAGGGTAAGATAAGTACTTGGGATAATATGGAAATAATTATCAGAAAAAAATTCCCACTATTTCTTATGTACGTTTTTATTTATTTAAAATTTTGTATATGCTGGGGATTGAACCCAGAGGTACTCTACAACTGAGATACATCTCTAGCCCCCTTTTTATTTTTTATTTTGAGACAGGGTCTCATAAAGTTGTTAAGGTTGAACTTGAATTTATAATCCTCCATCCTCAGCCTCCCAAGAACTGGGATTACAGGTATGCATCACCTTGCTTGGCTCATTATTTGTTTCTTTACTAATCAAACACAATCTTTAAAAATGAGGACTTGTATACAGAAAAAACTCAAATACTCGGAAAACTGAACAGGACTATTTTCTTTAACATATGCACATTTTGGTCAACATACAGAAACAGAACAGCATCATCTCAGAAGTTAAATCAAGGGGCTGGAGCGGTGGCTAAGCGGTTACAGCGCTTGCCTTGCATGTGCGAGGACCCGAGTTCGAACCAAAGCACCATGTACACAACTGAGTGTTGTAGCAACAAAGGCCACATGAAATACTAAAGTTGTTTCTCTCTCTCTCTCTCTCTCACTGTACCTCTCTCTTTAAAAAAAAAAAAAAGAAGTTAAATCAAAATCACAGTGTCCAATAATTTTTTTTTTAAAAAGGACATCACATATTTTCAGTTAACAAGTTTCTTTTTATTATCACAGTCATACCTCACGAGGATCAAAATAAGACCTTGCCAAGAGGTTTTCCAGATGAATATATCGCTCTGGCTGTGTTTGCTTTAACATGATCATGGGGTCAGTCTGTCTCAGAAGTGACCGGGCAGCACCCAATTCACGGAGCTCTATCAATTCCAGAACAACCTAGACAATGGAAAGACAATGGATGTTTCAACACACTCTCTTATAAATATTTTTATTCCAGTTAAATTTCTCAAATGGGGGCAGGAGCAGTGGCTCAGAGGTACAGCATTTGCCTGGCATACATGAGAACCCAGATTCAAGTCCCAACAGCATATACACAAGCATCAGAAAAACAAAAAATATGAAAAATAAATGAAACTGATTCTCTCTCTTAAAAAAAAAATGGATACGGCCAGCCAAAATGATTTCCATTGCTGGGAAATGCCCCCTTTCCATTTCACTAGTAGTTTTAAGTGGACAACTAAAATAACTATAAATCAGAACTTCAATTCTTCAAACTCCATCTTTCATTTTCATCTACTAATCTCTCCTCTCCTGAGTTTTCCTCTTCAGAATATAGGTACTACAGAAAATTTAAGGTAGAGCCAGGACAGAGGCACATACCTGTAATCCCAGCAACTCTGGAAGCTGAGGCAGCAGGATTGCAAGTTCAAAGCCAACCTCAGCAATTTAGCAAGGCCCTAAGCAACTTGGTTAGACCCTGTCTCAAAATAAAAAATAAAAAGGGATGGGATATGACTCAGAGGTAAAGCACCCCTGGGTTCAATCCCCAGTACCCCCTCCAAAAAAAAAGAAAACTTAAGGTAGGCCATAGGTCAGGTATAGTGGTGCACACCTGTAATCCCAGTGACTCAGGCAGCTGAGGCAGGATAATTCAAGTTCAAGAGCAGCTTGGTAAACTCAGCAAAACCCTGCCTCAAATTAAAAAGAAAAAAGGGCTGGGGATATAGCTCAGAGGCAGAATGCTTCTGGGTTTAATCCCCAGTACCATAAAAAAAGAAAAAGAAAAAAAAAAAAAACTGAAGGTAGGAATACCTCCATGAGGAACCTTTCTCCAGTTACCCAAACTTTCTTTAGAGAGTTATTGAACTTATACGCATTATAAAGAAACAAACCAACTTCTCTATTATTACTTCAAACAACAGTACAATCTTATTTCCAGAAAGTTGTTTTTTTTCCCTTCAAAACAAAAATTTAATAGCTATTCCCTTCTTGTCTATTCTTACTTTACATTATTTTTTGTTTGTTTATGTGTGGTTTTTGTTGTTGTTTGTTTTGGGTTTTTGTTTGTTGTTTTTCTTTCTCCTTTTGATACTAGGAATTGAACCCAGGGGTACTTTATCACTGAGCTACATACCCAGCCCTTTTTTAATTTTTTATTTTGAGACAGGGTCTAAGTTGCTTAGGACCTAACTATGTTGCTGAGGCTGGCCTCAAACTTATAATCCTCCGGCCTCACTCTCCTGAGTTACTGGAATTATAGGTAGGCACCACCATACCCAGCTGTTTATATATATGTATGTGTATATATATATAAACATGTATATACACATATATGTGTGCATATATATACGTATATATAAAAATATATATATACACACACATATATACGTATATACGTATATATACGTATACACGTATACATACGTATACATATACGTATATGTGTGTATGTGTGTATATATTTTTATATATACGTATATATGCATATATGTACATATGTGTATATATGTATACATATATACGTATATATGTCTATATGTGTGTATATATGTGTGTGTGTGTGTATATATATATATATATATATATATATTTTTTTGTTTTTATTTTGATAAGTTTTTTGCAGAACTAGGGATACCACTGAGCTATATTGCCAGCCCTTTTCATTTATTTACTTTGAGACAGAGTCATTAGGTTGCTGAGTCTGGCCTAGGAGTTGCAATCCTGAGGGCAG